>CM067360.1:89691092-89904675 GCA_034401795.1 Chaetoderma sp. LZ-2023a | reverse complement strand
CACGACACGACGATGTTCTAAGCGTTACCAGATTTTATTTTTGGCAGGAATTAGCTCCCATTGCCCAGAAAATATCAGTACAGGGTCAAAATTTAGAACATCGTTAGCCAGTCCTACGGTGATTCGTGCAGAAAAATTGTTTAGTTCATCAAAATTAATCCAAAGTTTAAAATGAAATGGCGTCGCGAAAAAATAGAAATGACGTGATGTATTAGGCTATAGGACGAGTTTAGGTTGTTACCCGAGTAGCGCGAAGAGATTAATAGTAGTACCCGGTTAGAGACTTGCACACTCCACAAATAGGAGGGGCGCTTCGAGTAGCTACGAGAGTGACGGCATAAACTCGTCCTATAGCTGATTAATACGGCGATTAATACTCGGTAGACTGTAATGTAACCAAATCGGCCGGGACGAAATCGCCCGAATGAACAATAATCTCGCCAGTAAATATGCTGCCGAATACATTTACTGATTAGATAATAGTGAATTTATTGCTCAAATTGTTTTAAAACCATTATCTTCTGTATATCTATATATTTATTATTAATTTGCGATATTGGCACTTGCGACATTACAAAATCTGTTTTTATTTGGGAGGTCTCCTTCTAGTCCAGATAAAGTTCAGGGGAATGCCTCCAATCACCAGAGCTTTAATTTGGTCGCCCAACTTAAGAAGGGATCTAACCTCATTTTATTTCTTACATTGCTTTGGGTCATCTTATGTTGGTTTACGATAATACATGTACAATGACTTGTCAGTTTGAGTATTATTTCATCATTTAAGAATCACACACATAAGATTTACAAATATTACATAGAATACTATTACTACACACAATGCAGCCCACAATATTGGTTATTGCAATACGACAGGCAAGAGGAAAGAGCCGTTTTGGGATATGACTTTATTACTTTTATTTTGGATCCACCCAACAGTTTTCGAGCTACCCACCTTTAAGTGAGCAAAAAGCCCAATAGGAAATGTATGGGATTTTCAAAATTGATCTTTGAAGTTCTACTACAGCTAGAGTTTTGAACGGCTCACTACCATAATTTCTGAGGACGTTACCACTGGCTATTTGTTTTTGGTGAATTTCTAGCTCTCATATTCACTTGATTTGGTATCAAATTTAAAAGTTGATCCCACCAACAGTTTTCGAGAAAACCCCTCTCTCTCTCTCTCTCTCTCTCCACTCACGCACTCACTCCCTCCCTTCCTCCCCCCCTCCCCCCCCTCCCCCTCACCCCTCCCCCTCCCCTCCCTCCCCCTCCCTCCCTCTCCCCGTCCCTCCTCTCTCTCTCTCCCTATCTCTCTCTTTCTCTCTCTCTCTCTCTCTCTCTCTCTCTTTCTCTCCCCACCCTCTCCCTCTCCCTCTCTCTCTCTCTCTCACTCTCTCTCTCTCTCTCTCTCTCTCTCTCTCTCTCTCTCTCTTTCTCTCCCTCTCTCTCTTACACCACTCATCCACATCATCTATCCCTCCATCCTCTCTCCTCAGCCTCCCTTTCTCGTCCTCTCCCTCCCACCCTACACTCCTCTCTACCCCTCACCATCCCTGTCTCTTTCCCTCTCATCCCCCTCAGCCCAACACCCACCCACCTCATTATGAAGTCATTCTACACGCCACGCTGTTGATTATGACGCCATAGGATGGATGGATAAAGTGGAAAGGTCTATTGTCTATTTCTTTTAACATAATAGGTTTAAAATTATTGAAACGCAATCTAATATAGGCATAGGGCATGTCGCTTGAGCTCTGAATGGAGTCCAGTTTATTGATCAATCATATGACGTTATTATCAACGATGTGACTTGTAGGATGACATCACAATCATGAATAGCGTAGCTAAGTTAGTCACCAACTCGCCAATGCTTAATTGATGACGGACTACGCATTGTTGTACAAAATTGGTTTATTTACTAAACATGCTGTTGAATATTTTGAAACTAATTTGATTGTGTCCTGCTGCTACCATAGGCAGCCATAGCACACAGTCTAATTAGTTTCAAAATATTCAACAGCTTACCTGTATAGTTTTCTGGAAATTAATAGTCAAGGAGCTCAGGGATCAATCAATCGCAACACAGACGAAGTGTGGGTGAAGCTTGGCTAAAGATGGGCGTGGCATAGGTAAAAGTGGATTCCTCCATTCTCCCCAACAAATGACGTCTGTTGATTGGGCAGATGGATATAAGGGATCCATTTCTAGCGATGCCTCGCCCATTTCTAGCAATACCCGCCCATTTCTCGCTATACCCGCCCATTTAAAGTTATACCCGCTCATTTCTAGCTATACCCCGCCCATTTCTAGCTATACCCCGCCCATTTCTAGCCATACCCCGCCCATTTCTAGCTATACCCGCTCATTTCTAGCTATACCCGTCCATTTCTAGCTGTAGGCCGCCCATTTCTAGCTATACCCCCGCCCATTTCTAGCTATACCCCGCCCATTTCTAGCTATAACCGTCCATTTCCAGCTATACCCCGCCCATTTCTAGCTATACCCGCACATTTCTAGCCATACCCGCCCATTTCTAGCTATACCCGCACATTTCTAGCTATACCCGCCCATTTCTAGCTATACCCGCCCATTTCTAGCTATACCCGCCAATTTCTAGCTATACCCGCCCATTTCTAGCTATATCCCGCCCATTTCTAGCTATACCCGTCCATTTCTAGCTATACCCGCACATTTCTAGCTATACCCGCCCATTTCTAGCTATACCCGCCAATTGCTAGCTATATCCCGCCCATTTCTAGCTATACCCGTCCATTTCTAGCTATACCCGCACATTTCTAGCTATACCCGCCCATTTCTAGCTATACCCGCCCATTTCTAGCTATATCCCGCCCATTTCTAGCTATACCCGCACATTTCTAGCTATACCCGCACATTTCTAGCTATATCCCGCACATTTCTAGCTATATCCCGCCCATTTCTAGCTATATCCCATTCCCACTTTTACGCGTGTTTGGATTCGATTTGAAACTTTGAAACTTGAATTCACAGAATCTAAATTTCAAGGCAAGTATAGATGTAAACTGTTGAATATTTTGAAACGAATTTGATGGTGGGTGGGTGGGGTTTGTGTGTGGGGTGGGGTGGGGTGGGCGGTTGCTGTTGCTTCCTATGTCAGCAACCAGTCAAATTTGTTTCAAAATTTTCAAAATAATGTTTATTACATTTAAATTCATCAAAGCCATAAAATTCATAGATTTTCATGACAGACTTTTCGATTGTGACGTATTTGATTATGACATCAGGTACTTGAATGACAGATCTGATCATTTAGTTGTGTGTTTGCCAATATGACCCCACCAGGCGTAGTTCGTCATAATCGCAAACAGCTTGATAGAGAAATTGAAGGATCTGTGGTCCTTTGATGATATCTAATGCACGTGACATGTCGAATCTCATCTTGTAGAAATCGCAATGCTTTGATGGTACTACTGACGTCATCATTAGTTGTGCCCAGACTCTGCCAACGCAGCTAGATCCTCTCTTCCAGGAACTCCGCCAGTTTCCGGTAAATGTGTCAATCTTATCTCTGATACAAGATAATGTCACATTTGATAGATGCTGTTCAAAAGCACTATTTGTCTCAGGTGGTCTCGGGTTAGAAGGTTTCTTAAAGGAAAACTAACCTACCTTACACTAAACTATACATCCCTCGCATTCTAGTTTTTTATCGTGCCGACGACGAAAGATATTCAGGTGTTAAGTAGATAAACATTGAATCATTTCTACAGTATATGGTAGCTGTCATGATCTACTTTTCAGCCAATCAGAAATAAACATAGCGTGTCTGCTTCAGTGTATCCTCTCAGTCATAGAGGTGCCATCTATAGTTTGGCAATATATTATACAAGCAATCGTACCGGTAAGTTGTTGAATATTTTGAAACTGATTTGAACGGAAGTTGGTGCTGCCATAGGCAGCAACACCTTCCAGTCAAATTAGTTTCAAAATATTCAACAATATGAATATTAAATAATGAAGAATGTAATGCATCGGTACATCCATGACATCACACCCTGTCGTTTGAGGAGACACAATCGTGGCGATCACTGTTCAACATTTACGCGGTATTGCAAAGCAGATAATTGTCATACAAATACGGGAATGTGTCAGGATATGAAAGATATGGAATCTATAAACCATAATCTATCGATGCAATACAACATTTGAGATGAGATTCACATTCCTTTAGGCGTTGCAAGTGCGATAATCGTATACTTGGTTGAAATGCTCATTCTTTGCTTTAGGAGTTGGAGTTCTGGGGCTTGACAGAGGTGGACATTGAGTCATGCTGCTGGGGACACTATAGTAAGTTTAAGGATCATCGTGACACGCTGCGCGCCCTGGACGACAATGTAAGCGGAATGATCGATGAGGACGATTATGCCAATAAGTCTGGGCGTTTCAAACATATTTGTATAAAAGCCTGGCGGTTCCTGGAGGAGCCAACATCTTCAAGAATGGCAAAGGTATGGTATTCGCGTACTACACTCATAGACTACACTCATAGACTACACTCATAGACTAATGGTTAAATACACACAAGCATGGTCTTTAACCCTTTAACACTCATATCAGCCAAAACGGCTTCTCCAGTTGTCTTGAGAAATGCCCATTTGCAGACCAAGAGATGACTATTTTTGAAAACTTTCCACCGGAATGGCTGCCCCGATAACCGAGCCAGTCGTTCCTGTGGTAAATTTTCAAAAATAGACTTCTCTTGGTCTGCAAATGGATATTTTCTGAGAAAATTGAAATTTTCTTGATTAAATGTGAGGGTTAGAGGGTTAATATTTCATTCATGTCTAGAGTACCACGTTTAAAATTATAGAAGGCGACCAGATTTCAATGCTCATTTTATTTAGTAGATTTTATGAAATAGAAAGGAAAGGATGCGTCATAGAAAGTGTCAATCCAAAACTTAATGGACCTTTCCATTCTTAGCTATGCCCCGCCCATCACTAGCTAAGCTCCGCCCACACCTCGCCGTGTTGGGATTGATCGATCACCAAATGCCCTAACTATCAATTTCCTGAAAACTATGCAGGGAAGCTGTTGAATATTTTGTAACTAATTTGACTATGGCAGCAACAGCGCCCAGTCAAATTAGTTTCAAAATATTCAACAGAATATTTATTAAATGGTAAAAGCAAACAATTTGTACAACAACGCATAAACCGTCTTCAAATATGCGTTCGTGACGTACTTATTGACGTCATTCATGACGTCATTCATTATGATGTCATTGTATACATCACGCAGTTCATTCTGACGTTATATGATGGGTGGGTACTCTGGAAAGGTGAATTGCTTGATAGTAAGCTATGTGCCAGCATGGTGTTTCTGATTATGAAACCGCTGACAAGGTACACATTAACAGGAATTGTGTTGACGATGATGGTACTGCCTTTCATCCATTTATTCATTCGTTCGTTCGTTAGTTAGTTCGTTCGTTCGTTCGTTCATTCATCCGTCCGACCGTCCGTCCGTCCGTCCGGCCGTCCGTCACTCCGTCCGTCCGTCCGTCCGTTCATTCATTCGTTAGTTAGTTCATTCATTCGTTCGTTCAATCATTTATCCGTTCGTTCGTTTGTTCGAACACACCCACAACCCACACACGTCCATCCACCCACCCACCCATCTACCCACTCACGCACCCAACCCCATCCATCCATCCATCCATCCATCCATTCATCAGCCCATCCATCCATCATCCACCCATAGGAAGAACGGCATCACTTAACAAACCAATAATCAGGATGTTGTTTTATATTGCAGGTATATGCAGTTATGTCGATGTTTTTCGTGTTGCTGGCTATCGCAGTATTCTGCACAGAGACGCATTACTTGTTCAGAGTGCCAAAGGAAGGTGCCATAGTACCGATAGAAAACACGACTATGACCACACACCACACACGTGGAGATGGTTCGTCATGCTGTTGTACAAAGCCAGCATCATATCCCATAGTGGATTATACGGAGCCTCATCTCGCTTTAACTATTCTGGATTACATCTGTGCCGTATACTTTACCGTAGAACTTGTGTCAAGATTCGCAGTGGCACCACGTAAGCTGGAGTTTGTAAAGGCACCACTCAATATTATCGACTTACTGTGTCTTATACCGCACATTATCGCTATAGCATTACGCACGCTGGATCCCGGTAATTCAACTACATCCCTGTTCAAATCTCTCCTCTCATTACGTACTATCCGTGTTTTGCGTATTTTCAAATTGATGAAACATTATAGTGCTTTTAAGATCCTCGTCTACACCATCAAAGTCAGCAGTAAAGAATTACTCCTTATCATCGTCTTCCTTTTCACCGGAGTACTAATATTTGCTAGTATCATTTACTATGTGGAAAACCCACCATTCGACAGTATCCCCAGAGGCTTCTGGTGGGCTCTCGTTACCATGACTACTGTAGGTTACGGAGATTATGTGCCCATGTCTGAAGGTGGCTACGTGATCGGCTCTGTCTGTGTTATTTGTGGAGTGTTGACCATTGCATTTACTGTGCCCATCGTGGTAAATAACTTTACGCTGTACTATGCGCATGCTCAATCTCGTATCAAGCTTCCTCTGTCACAGAGAAAGGAGATAAAGAAGAGGCTGTTGAACAAAAGTCAGAAAGTCACTCACCACTTAGCCAAAATTGTTGCCTTTACCGCATGTGAGGTTTCACAACTACACCAGCGCTCAACACCCGGGACACCTGATAATTGCACTACGGAACGAGAAACGGATGGAGGCTTGATAAATGTCAAGGAATTTTCGGATAAGCAGAAGGATGCATCTTTCATCTCGAATCGAAATGACGACATATCCACAACAATAAGTGTGGAACCGAGGGAAAATAGAGAGGTACCCCTAACATCTATAGTTGACGATTTCGGATTAAACAGTGATAATCACAACGAGACACAATCAAGCCTTAGCCCAACAGATATAAACATACAGCACGTCACAACACAGGTGAGACAGACACCTTAGGCAACATATCCTTACCTGTCACGTAACCCGCTTTTGCTGTATATACAGTACAGTATACGGACTACATTAGATAAGTCAAAGACAAGGAATGCGAGTGAGACCAGGAAGCGACCCACCCTCATCCCACCCACCCCGTCCCCCACCACACACAGGAGATAAAATAAAATTGAGATAAAAATGTTAGCCAGAGTACACAAGTAATTAGGCAAACATAGGTACAACAACGACAAATTATTCAACCATGTCTCCGTGAAGCCAAGCGTGTCTATAATGGACCTTTCCATTTTAGCTATACCCCGCCCATCACAAGCTAAGCTCCACCCACACCTCGCCGTGTTAGGATTGATCGATCCCCAAATGCCCTAGCTATCAATTTCATGAAAACTATGCAGGGAAGCTGTTGAATATTTTGTAACTAACTTGATTGGGTGCTGTTGCTGCCTATGGCAACAGCGCCCAGTTAAATTAGTTTCAAAATATTCAACAGAATATGTATTAAATAGTAAAAGCAAACAATTTGTACAACAACGCATAGACCGTCTTCAAATATGCGTTCGTGACGTACTTATCGACGTCATTCATGACGTCATTCATTATGATGTCATTGTACACATCACGCAGATCATTATGACGTCATATGATGGGTGGGTACTCTGGAATGGTGAATTCTCAAAGCTGTTACATTTCAGCTTTTAACCCTAAAATGGCACACGTCTTTGGGACCCAGCGGACAAGCTTCCACCCAAGGTTGAAGGAGATCTCTCCAGGATAACCGGAGTTATTCAAAATGTCTTATGAACAAGAAGAAAATCCACTGATCAGACATTCACACATGAGTTACAGGCCCGACACGAACACCAAGGGAATTGGCGTACGAACGCACTGAAGCGCGCACGCACTGGAGCATGTATGTACGTAGTAAGTAAGTACGTACATGCGTGCGTACACACGCACAAGAAAAGTGAATCAACAACAAGAAGAAAACGCAGTGATCAGCCATCCACACAGGAGTGACAGGATGTACGTAGTAAATAAGTACGTACGTACGTACCTGCGTATACATGCACAAGTAAAGTGAATCAACAACAAGAAGAAAACGCAGTGATCAGACAGCCACACAGGAGTGACAGGATGTACGTAGTAAATAAGTACGTACGTAAGTACCTGCGTATACATGCACAAGTAAAGTGAATCAACAACAAGAAGAAAACGCAGTGATCAGACATCCACACAGGAGTGACCGGATGTACCTAGTAAATAAGTACGTACGTAAGTAACTGCGTATACATGCACAAGTAAAGTGAATCAACAACAAGAAGAAAACGCAGTGATCAGACATCCACACAGGAGTGACAGGACGTACGTAGTAAATAAGTACGTACGTAAGTAACTGCGTATACATGCACAAGTAAAGTGGATCAACAACAAGAAGAAAACGCAGTGATCAGACATCCACCCAGGAGTGACAGGATGTACGTAGTAAATAAGTACGTACGTAAGTACCTGCGTATACATGCACAAGTAAAGTGAATCAACAACAAGAAGAAAATGCAGTGATCAGACATACACACAGGAGTGACAGGATGTACGTAGTAAATAAGTACGTACGTAAGTACCTGCGTACACACGCACAAGTAAAGTGAATCAACAACAAGAAGAAAACGCAGTGATCAGACATCCACACAGGAGTGACAGGATGTACGTAGTAAATAAGTACGTACGTAAGTACCTGCGTATACATGCACAAGTAAAGTGAATCAACAACAAGAAGAAAACGCAGTGATCAGACATCCACACAGGAGTGACAGGATGTACGTAGTAAATAAGTACGTACGTAAGTACCTGCGTATACATGCACAAGTAAAGTGAATCAACAACAAGAAGAAAACGCAGTGATCAGACATCCACACAGGAGTGACAGGATGTACGTAGTAAATAAGTACGTACGTAAGTACCTGCGTATACATGCACAAGTAAAGTGAATCAACAACAAGAAGAAAACGCAGTGATCAGACATCCACACAGGAGTGACAGGATGTACGTAGTAAATAAGTACGTACGTAAGTACCTGCGTATACATGCACAAGTAAAGTGAACCAACATCAAGAGACGAATTTAAGCCCACACCTGCCGAGACAAATACGACAGATGACACACATAACAAAACCACTAGGTGAGAATATTACCAGATATTTGACAACGCCGCAAGTGATGAAACACGCTGTTGAAACAAAGCCTAAGCAATGGAGTGATCCTATCTGTCACTCGTGTATCTAACGGCATTATCAAAATAGGATACTTGTTAGCTGACGTAAAAATTAAATCCCCCATGGCGGTGTACTTATAATGGAGAAATACATCTACATTCTACATGCTACATCTACAAGCAATTTAAAATGAATAACTTTTTTTAATGTCGAAATATAGAAATCGGTATAAAATTTATTTATGGCATATTCAATCACGGGAATAGCTAGCATAGAATGAATTGATCCGTCGCCTCTTACAAACAAGACACGACCCTTCTTTATGTTGTAAGGAATACGCAGTTGAATATTTTAAGCGAATTATCCTGGGAGCTGTTGTTGCCCTTTATTAGCAGCAGGTTCCATTCGAATTAATTTCAAAATATTCAACATCTTTCCTGTATTAATTAATGTCTTAAAAATCGAGACACTTGTAATTCAAAAGTTAAAAGGTTATGTCTTAGAACGATCTTAATTGGCTCACTTCTGCAAGCCACCAGACAATAATTTTAGTGAGCAAAAATGTGGACTTGCTGCATATTTTGAAAATAATTTGACTGAAAGATGTTGGTGGCTTAGCCACCAACAACTTTCAGTCAAATTATTTTCAAAATATGCAGCCGGTTCAGAGATATAACCGCTGTAATATATGTTGTCAGCTGTTAGACTGTTAATGTATACTTTTCAGAACTATATCTCAACAGAACAGCTGATGGAGGCAGCAGACGAGCGGGAACAGAAGATACACGAGGAACGTCTACGTCAGAATGAACAAGTACAAAAACGATGTGAAGACATACGTTCGCGTACAGGAAATAGGGACAGTTTTTCTAGTACTCCGGACAGTGACTTTCTAGAATATCGTCCGTCTGAAAACAAGATGGCTAACGAGTCTATGGATGCAACAGATTCGAAGCAGGAAGATCATGTTCACACAAATAACTGTGACAATGCTTGCTATATCGTGGATTAGTGTATGGTACTAAATATACTGTCGATCAGTGAATCGGCACCACTATTTAGGCGATTATTGAATCGCACCCACTGTATGCGTCGGCGATTAGACATCACTATGCTGGCGCGTTGAGGATCGGCAGAATTATACTACGCGATTAGAGCATAGGAACCACTATGTCTTCGATAAGTGTATCGGTACTACCATTTCGGTGATTAGTGTATGGGCACAATTATATTGGTAATATTTTTTTTATTGGTATTGCAAAATCATGATTAATGAATTATGCACACACTTAGCTACTCATCCACTCAACGCCGACTGTGTGACACTCATCTGGTAGAGATAGGATTTGAACCCATGAGCCTGAGCGATATCGCAGAAACCACACGTTTATAAAGCCATATTATCAATGGAGTATTCAAGTTTAGCCTTCCATAATTTGACGTCATAATCAACTACGTGACGTGTAGGATGATGTCATAATCAACTGCGTCATGAATGACGTAGATAAGTTCGTCACGAGCGCTTAATTGATGACGGAATAGGCGTTGTTGTACGAATTGTATGTCTACTATTTAATAAACATGATGTTTAATATTTTGAAACTAACTTGACTGGGCGCTATCGCTGCCATACATATGATCAATCCTAACACGGTCGAAGCGTGGGCGAAACTTAACAATGGATGGGCGGAACATAGCTAAAACTGGATTCATCAATTGATTATTGGACATTTTGCGGTATTACGGAATTGTGATTGATGAACTATTCACACACCTTAAGAGTCATCCTCTCAACGACCGGATTCCCACGTTTGGTGCTCATCAGATTGATAGAGGATTCGAAGCCACGACTTTTAGTTAACGAGTCCGCCTTATGACCTCCGGGCAATGAGTGCATGTCGCATACTGTGTAAATGGTTGACAGCCCGTAATTCGATAACTGCAGTGGAGCTTTCCATTTTATCCGTTATATGACGTCATAATCAACTAAATTACGTCTATGGTGACGCCATAATCAATTACTGTATGAATGACTCTATTTAGTCCGTCTTAAACGCCTTATAGTCCGACATGTTGTACGAATTATACAAGTAGAAAACGGTTGAAAACATGGATGAAAACTCACATCGTGAAAGCCTCGCCGGCAACGTAAGACGTTGGTGCGGTGGACGCGTTTGTGGGCTATGATGCTAGGTGCTTTTATCGGTTGTGTGTTCGATTTTCCGTCAAAGTTGTACGAATTGTATGTCTTTACTATTTAACAAACATTTTGTTGAATATTTTGAAACTAATTTGACTGGGAGCTGTTGCTGCCATAGGAATGGGTATTTTTTCTAAATATCCAACAGCTTACCTGTATAGTTTTCTGGAAATTGATAGTTAGAGAGCTCGGGGATGGGTGCGGCATAGCTAAACAGGAAAGGACCAGTGTTGTGATGTGTCTGTAGCTTGAAGCTTCAGCTATTAGTGCATTGGGATCACTATATTGGCGAGCAGTATTAGAGTAGTTTATCTACACCACTAGATTATGCAATATACGAACCGTAACCTTTTAACACTCATATCAGCACATAATCTTAATTTCGATGTATACAGGTAACCTCTTGAAAATTTTAAAACTAATTTTACAGGAATCTGCACCAGATTCCAGCTAAATTAATTTCAAATATTCAACAGTTATTTATTAAATTGTAAATGAGGTTTCGATTTCACCCTTCTGTGCTCCAGGGATAAAACAAATTCATTTGCCTTTTGAAAATGCTGAAGAGTGTACACCGGGTTGTGGGGGATACATTTCTTTCGACAAATATTCGACAATTCAAGCCGTTTGATTAAAGCGATCGATGTCCCGATAGATTTACAGTGCACACTTTTTGAGTCTATGGTTATACCAGTTATATTATACGCGTCCGAAATCTGGGGCTTTGAAAACACGAAACAGCTAGAAATTTGCCAAATACGACTTTATAAAATTATATTACAAAGAAGAATATTCGGTATTTAAAAAATATTTTGTACCCCGAATGTTATGATCTATACAGAGTTAGGTAAATACCCTTTAAATATTATAATACAGTGTGATGTAATTCGATTTTGGGCGGACATCGAGAACTCTGGATATGAAAAGCTTTCGTCTATTCTTTACTATACCTGCCCACAGTACACGGAGACAAAGAATATCAAGTTTAAATGGATAGAAAAAGCTAAAGAAATACTAGCAATAACAGGAATTGATAAGTCTTTAACGCCCAAAACGTAAATAAGACTAACATCACTAGGCAGGTAAGAATAGCTTTACAAACTCAATTCAATGAAAAATGTAGAGCTGAAATTTCCAATTCAAGCCAATTAACGTTTTACAATAATATAATGAGTGATTCGGTATTTAAAAAATATTTTGTTGTATTGGCATATCGCAACGCTATAACTCTGTGCCACTTCAGAACAGCTATACATCGAGATAGGAGGGAACTGATCGAAATGAGCGCATCTGTAAAGCATGTAATTGCATAGGTGACGAATTACGCTTTCCTTTTCATTGCACAAAATTTAGCACTGAACGACAAAGACTAATCCCGTCTTACTAGCTAACCAATAACTTGATAGAAAAGGCAAAAGGACTTCTTTCAATATGCAACAGGCCAATTCTCCAAAAAAAATTGGAAATACATTTTATATGCCAAGAAGAAATAAGTCACCAAGTCTGTTATCGCTGTTATTAATGTAATTAGTATTTATTTATTTACTTATTAACCTCGTGATAATCACTGTATATTCTGTCACTTTACTCGCCATAATAATTGTTATAAATATGTGCCTTCATATGCTGTCTCGGTAGCCTGAGTGTAATAAACGTGAAGCTGAAACTGAAACTGATTGACAGATCGGCTCCGTGACTACATCGATACCCAAACTTAGCCAGACATATGCATTTAGCGACTGTACATGTCGGTTGTTTTCGTAGATTTCCATAGCGGGTTCCTATCTCAAAATATAGCCTCTGTACGATTTACTGTAAGACAGTGGTTCCTAAATGCACGGGGTTTTATACACCGACAGGGGATGCAATATCAAAGAGCAATAAATAATTGTACACGTACATTCATGGCAGTGTATTTATGGCAGTTTTATACATTACTAACAAATTAAATACACTCCACCGGCATCACACCCGTGGTCCAGGCAGTGCTCTCCGCTCCATTATTTAGCCATCTTTGCATAGACTTCACATAAATTACTTTTTTTCTCTTGAACCCCTGGAAGGATCGGGCCGAACCGGTTTGCAAACTTAACAAGAACAAGAAGCGATTGCAAATCCTAGCCATGCCATTTTTGTCACATTATAAATATTTTTTCCGATCTTCCGGATATTCCGCTTTTTCGGTTTTCCAGATTTTTGGGGGATTGTCATAAACGTTGTGGAATCCTAGTGTACCGGTATGGCCAGCAACCCTTCTTGTGCAAGCCAAATCGGACGAGTGGTTTCTGAGATATCAACAGATCCAAAATTTGATCAGGTCCGGATCCGTGGTTTTTATCCGGATCACAGCCAGAATTAGGAAATCATCTTTCATGGCAAGATCACGATGTGTTAAAATTTGAGCGGAATCGGAACAGTACCGTGTAGCGTGTTTAACTACATCTCCGTACCAATAAACACACAGACAGACAGACTCGAATTCAATACCCTCTTTTCCTTATGGGATGAGGGTAATACATGCCTAGGGATCATTCATGTTCCCTCACGGGAAGTGGCTACGTGAAAGAACATAGCCGCCATCGACAAATAAAAATAGAGGGATCCAATCTGTCACTCAAATGTATGACGTTGCATTCAATTACGTCACGTGTAGGCTGACGACGCAATCATTATGACGTATTATACCTCCGACACTAAGCAGGAAAAGCCCGTCAAGTGCACGGACGAGTAATTTATGAATTTACAATTTAATAAACATTCTATTGAATTTTTTGAAATTAATTTGACTTGGAGCTGTTGCTGTCATAGGCATCAACAGCCCCCAGTCAAATTCATTTCAACATATTCAACAGCTTACCAGTATAAAATTGGATATCAGGACATTCAGGTTCGAAGTATATAAATCGGTTACAAAAATGTGCAAAGTATGGGCGGAACTTAGCTAGAAATGGGCAGGGCATTACAAATGGATCCGTCTATTGCGCTTATTGTTATTTGATGGATTTTGACAGTGAAAATGCAGATATCGAGTTTTTGTTGGAGGCTAAATATGAATTCTACGTTTTCGAATCAGGCCATCGGTCAATCGCAAAATCTTTTGTTTCGCGCGCAGATTTGTGCATTTCATACCAAGTCAATTTTTATTGTACATCTAGAACATAGCTTTTCATGCTTCGTACATAAATATTTGAATCTCCTGCAAATATGTTCATATGTTCTCTGTTCCTAGTTCAAGTATGCCTACTGATATTGCATGTGAACGAGACAGACCAGTTGTGCCTCATCTTATCATTGTATCATTATATCGTTATGTTATTATATAACTATTTTACATTATACCATCGCATCATTATATCAACTTCAACATTATATCACTATCATTAGTTCATTATCATTACGAGTACCTCATTATCACTAAGGCCGTGTTTACACTAGAGAGTTAATCCGGCGTAGCGCCATACTGAAGTATGCGCTCTAGTGGGAACACGTCTTTAGGCCTCTTTCTCGTTGCCTAATCCCGTTGAACTATTTCGTGTACTATGTAGGTTAATATATAGACGATGTATCTGTTTGCATTCGCACTGGTGGAAAGATGATCCTGGATTGCACGCTAGCGCTACCTGGCGGAGCGCGAAATGAAATGATTACGCTAGCGCTATCAGGCGGAAAGTGAGAGAAAATGCGGACGGTAACGCTCCCTGGTAAATTTTTAGGAAATTGGTCGCGTTCACATATGGAAGCAATAATGCTATATCAAGAGATAAACTGCCGATTTTGTGAGATTTAATTTTGTGAAATAAGTGACGTATTTATTCCGGGACAAGAGGCAGTCCAATGAGCACGCTAGCTTATATACCTGGTATTTACCGAAATAGCCACTGTATGAGAACAAGGCCTACATCTTTATATTATTATAGCGCATTATATCGTGGCATCACTAAATGATTCCCAATATCAGTATATTTATTTGATGGCATAAGCTCGCTTGTATTCCATTGCACAGCATCTATCACACCATTACATATCATTTATATCAAACTAGCGTAATAAATATCCACGCCAGTGACGCGCGTCGCAGTCGATATCACGCCATAGCAAATCCACACCCTTTCATCAACGTTGCTGCTGTCACACACCCACACACATACCCCACCACACACCCCACACACCCACACACCACACCCACCACCCACCCGCCACAACCCACTCAACCCTCACCTCAACTCCGACCCTGGAGAGTATCCTATAATGTACACATCGCCCACACTCCACAATCATATGAGTAACTCACATACACTAATTCCGCCAACTTTGATTTTCTGCCCCACCCCCACCCACCCGCCACCCCACACGCTCCCACCTCAACCCTGCCTCCACTCCCACCCTAGAGGCGGCGCCTAATGTAAATGTCGTATTGCAGTCCCCAATCACATGATGACACATAAGAAATTTGATTGAATTTCACGAAATGGTTTTGGAGATAATAGGCAGACGGATGGGCTGGTGGACGGACGGATGGGCAGGCCGATGGACAGACAGACTGAGAGAGACCCGCGAGTGGATGGACAAACAGATGAAGGCGATTGCAACATCCCCTCAATTTTATCAAAGCATGTGGGGATAATAAAAATTTATTGCGCTTGATTGTATATCTTTTTTAGTATCAGTAAGAAGTCATAGTAGTGAGTCGTTACAGTGTGGACGAAAAGACAACACACAATAACAAGAAAATGGCCAGAATCGCCGCGAAAATGTGAAATAGTAACTTATGTTATAAATAGAATCTGACAGTCGTTGCCATTGATATGAAATGTCAACTTATGTGAGATCCTCGATGAACCAATACACCGTTGTCTTTATAGTACTATACCATTAGGCTCTATATAATTGCACGGTTGTATAATCTTCATTACATCAAAATATTATTATACCATTGTTTCCTTGTCACGATCATTAGATCATCATAATAATGTCAATATGGCACAAATTATCACTATTATTTGAGCAATTATCATGTTCGTATTAAAATTTCTGTATCTTATTAGTATCACTATTATATATATATATATATATATATATATATATATATATATATATATATATATATATATATATATATATATATATATATATATATATATATATATATATATATATATATATAGATATATATTTATATATATATATATATATATATATATATATATATATATATATATATATATATATATATATATATATATATATATATTTTATGTGACCTAGAGGAGAATACAGTTATCTGAATCTTGTGCGCTAAGAACCCTCATCCGAACGTTTTCTAGTTCCTGTTCACGCATCAAGAATTCCACTTTATGTCTGTTGACAAGCATGTCCTCAAATGAATCACAATATTCAAGCTTTGGTTTCTTCTCCGAGGAAAAACTCAGCAACTTTTCTGAAGAATAACAGAAAAAAATAATTTTAGACGCAAACTCATTGAAAGAGGGGGTTCGAGAGAAAGGATGGTGACCATTTAGTTTAATAATAACAAGCATTCTTTAAGTATTGCTTTTGCAACACATGCCCCGTACCTGGTGATATAAATCTTTACAGATTGACAGTCAAAAACTCAATTAAAATTGACAGAAGCAGCTGAAACTCGAACTTGATCTGCAACTTCTATAACATTTAGCAATATACCAGGTTTCCGTTATATATGGTGAAGGAGAACGAAAAAGTCTTGAAAGCTGATATGTTTGTATTTCATAAGTCGAAATGGGGCATAACTCCATCAAAAAATGACACAAACGCCTGAAACTCGAAATTGCTCTATAATTTGTCATAACGAAGCAATCTACTAATTCTCAGTTGAATATCTTGAAAGACTGCGAAAAAAGCGCATAAAAGCAATATTTCAGATGGCTGCCAAGGAATTTGTCAAAATTTTAACGACAAGATATATCCCCAGACTTTCCGTTTATTCTTCAGTTGAGGATAAAGGCTGATACTGGCTTAACCATCGTCACACTGGTAAATGTGCGTGTGTGTGCTTGCGCGTGCGTGCGTGCGTGCCTGCGTGCGTGCGTGCGTGTGCGTATATGTAAAAAGGCGTGGCTTTATATCTTCCCAAAGATTTAGATCTAGATTTCGTTGAACTCGTATATACTAGAAAGCTTTAATAATAAATTACCAAATTTATGATTCAAAAATTATTTTCTCCATAAACTAGATCTATAAGGATAAATCTGTTGATTGTCGCCAACTCTTCTAGGGAGTTCTCGATAGGTCTTTCGATATTATTTCTCAATCCCCTGCCACCACCACCGTCACCACCACCACCACCACAACCCACCACCACCACCACCACCACCACCACCACCACCACCACCACCACCACCACCACCACCACCACCACCAACACCACCACCACACCACCGTCACCGCCACCAACATAAACTAACTAAGGATCAGGGTACTAACCACCCAGAAATTGGCCCGGGTGGTAATATCGTTAACCTAACTGGTTCTACATTGTCTGAAGCAGAAAGATCTTTGCTAAATCTCGGTCTAACATATGTACCAACACCACAGCCCAAAGTCGAAATAGATGCCCTTTTAGATAATGGCTTATGGGAAATTGAAGAATTTTCTCACCGTGTAAAATTAGCAGACTTTTTTCGAAATTCCAAGAAAAACAACTTTCTACCTTTTGTTGAAAAAACTGGCTGGGCACCTAACTCGAAGTTGGTTGACCCTGCGATCCCTGATAGTATAAAAGCTATCAAGGAGCGTGTTGAAAATTTAGAATTTCCTAAAAATCATCAAAATTTGTCATATCAAGAACGTTTAGCCATAACAGGTTTGCGTAAAAACAATGACATCGTTATAAAGCCTGCTTACAAGGGATCTGCTACTGTAATAATGCGTAAGGATAATTATATTCGTGAAGCGCATCGGCAACTCAGTAATCCGAAACACTACCGCAAATTAGACGAACCACTCTGGCAAAATAATTGTGATAAATTTAATGGAATCCTTCAAGAAATGGCTGACAACAAGGCCATAACGAAAAAGCAGTTTAAATACCTTACTGCTAAACGAGATTCAAATCCACGTACGTTTTACCTTTTGCCAAAAATTCATAAACCTATTGAGTCATGGTCCGACCCTATGATACCACCTATTATCTCTGATTGCGGCTCTGAATCTTATCGAATTAGTGAAATTATTGATTACCACCTACAACCAATTGCGAATATACATTTCAGCTTTTTGAACAACACTGAGGATTTCCTATCCGAGGTCTCCAAAATTTCTGTTCCTCCAAACTCACGCTTGATAACCCTCGACATCGATGCTATGTACACAAACATTGACATCGAAAGGGGTTTGACTTCTGTTCGCAGAGCATTTGATAAATATCCTGATAAGAATAGGCCCACTAGCGAAATATTAGCTCTCCTGGAGCTGAGTTTAAAGGGCAATGATTTCGAATTCGTTGGCGAAATCTACCAACAAATCTGTGGATGCGCTATGGGTAAACGTTTTAGTCCTAGTTTTGCAAACATCTATGTAGCTGAGTGGGAAGAAGATGCGCTTAACAAATGTCCTAAGTAGCCTTTATTTTACCGCCGGTACCTCGATGATATTTTTATGATCTAGAATCATTCGAGGGAAGAGTTTGATGAATTTTTCACTATTTTGAGCTATCACGATCCTAGCATCAAACTTAAAGCCAACATCGACCAGTCGTCCGTAGACTTTTTGGACGTTACTCTCTATAAAGGTGTAAATTATAACACGAGTGGGCTTCTTGATTACAAAGTATTCTTTAAGCCCACCGATTCCCATCAACTACTGCATAAGAAATCTTTCCATCCACCTCATACTTTTAAAGGTATTGTCATATCACAGATTATCCGATTTCACCGAAATTCTAGTGATAGAAAGAATTTTGAATCTGCGTGTTCCACCTTATTTAAGGCCCTCAAACCGAGAGGATATTCAACACGATTTTTGCGCAAAATAAAGTCAGAAACTTTACATGATTTGGAAACTATTACTGATAAGGCTGCCGATCAAAAGCCTACCAAAATTCGTCACACTCGTCCGATTATAGGCGTAGGACAATCTCAGAAATGTGGAAAGAAGAGGTGTAAATTAGACCTCCATCTACCTAATCAGAAAACATTTGTCAGTTATCAGAACAAAAGCAAATTCCAACTTCAGTCTAATTTAGATTGCGATTCTAAAAATGTTATCTATTTAATATCTTGCAAATTATGCCAAAAGCAGTATGTCGGTGAAACAAAATTCCCTTTAAGATGGCGAGCAATCAGACACCTTTGCGATATTAGACACGACGAGGACACCAACGTAGCTCAACATTTCAATCTTCCTGGTCATTCTGTCGATAGACACTTTGAAATTATGCCTATTGAGCAACTGCCTCTTTCTGCTACGGCCGAAGAAACTGATAAACAAAGAAAACTTTTGGATTAAGCAACTGAAAACAAAATGGCCGAGAGGCATAAACGTGGACCCTGGTCTTGCTGATCAACGTGAAATTATTCCATTCAGTTTAACATACAATCGAAAAAATGTTGAAATTTCTGAAATTTTGAAAGATGAATATCATAAATTGCAGGATAAAATGAAAGAACCTTTCAATTTGCGACCAGTGATAGCCTTTAAGAAAAACTCCAATCTACGTGACATCTTGGGTAAATCGAAATTAACTCTTCAAAAACCTTCAGAATGAATGATATATATTATTCATATTTTATAGGCCATACCGCCTCTATCAAACAAACATAACAAATCTCAGACAATAAAATAAATAAAAAATATCTCCCAACCTTGGGAGATCCTGAGCCAGTGCGTTTAATCATATAGCCACTAACACCACCAGCAACAGGATCACCACCACCACCCCAACACCACCACAACCACCACGACAACCGCCGCCACCACCACCACCACCACCACCACCACCACCACCACCACCACCACCACCACCAACAACAACAACAACAACAACAACACCACCACCACCACCACTACCACCAACACCACCACCAACACCACCACCAACACCACCACCAACACCGTCACCACGACGCCCACCACCACCACCACCACCACCACCACCAACAACAACAACAACAACAACAACAACACCACCATTTATGGACACGACGTTGACACTCATTCCATTACACGATTTGGTTTTATTTGCCAACTTCCACCTACGAGGTCAACTACGTGTGCTGCATCACTTACGATTTTAGATATTAATAGGTAATCTTCAATGCAATCCAATGCAGTTTTACAAAAGTCAACGGGGAGAAGTATACGGTAACAGTTCATTAGACTACTGTGATACACAGGATTCTTGAATGAAATTCCGGTCATCAGTGTCATCCTACAGCCAAAATGAGGCCCCTGCTGGAATTTGGCAACCTCTGTCAAGCTTCTCTTTGGATAATCCAATGCGACCAATATACTAGACCGTTCCATTTTAGCCATGCCCCGCCCATCTCTAGCTAAGCTCCACCCACACCACGCTCGTGTTGGAATCGATCGATCTCTGAACTTCCTGACTATCAATTTCCAGAAAACTATACAGGTAAGCTGTTGCATATTTTGAAACTAATTTGTCTCGGTGTTGTTGCTGCCTATGGCATGTTTATTAAGTAGTAGAGACATACAATTCGTACAACGTATCGGACTATTAAGAGTTAAAGACGGGCCTAATAGAATCATTTATGACGTAGTAATTATGACGTCATCCTACGCGTTGAGTATGACGTCATATGACGTCAGATCATCGATGGATACTCTGGAAAGGTGAATTGGTACGAGTCAATGTTCTCCTGACATTATTAGTAGCGATGCAGCTACCTTCACTACCTGATTACCTTGAACGATGTGTGCACGCTAGTATCACCTGTGCAAACAAAGTAATCCGCGTGCTGCACTCTGGGAAATACTAATGATACTGTTATAGCTATGCTCGGAAATACTAAATTTGACGGGTCTTACACGGCTGTACACCACGAAAAAATCTCCCAGATAACGTAGCTTACAGGGCCGATGCTGGCCCGATACTGTGCCGATACCTTCAGTATTGGCCCAGTATCGGCCCAGCATCGGCCCAGCCTCGGCCCAGCATCGGCCTAGTAAGCTACGTTATCAGAAGCTGTAACAGATAGCGCCATGGTGCTAGCATTGTGTTCGACCGGCAATACAGGGATTCAATTTACCTCTGTCCCTCACAATTGAGGAATCCAGTTTTAGCTATTCCCTGGCCAACTCAAGCTCAGCTCCACCCACACATTTAAGCGTTGACCGTGTTGGGATCGATCTCAATTTCCAGAAAACTATACAGTTAAGCTATATAATATATTGAAACTAATTTGGCTGGGGTTCGTTTCAAAGTATTCACCATAATGTTTATTAAATAGTAAATACATACAATTCGTACAACAACGTCAATTAAGCGCTCATGGTGAACTTATCTACGTCATTCATGACGTAATTTATTATGCATCATGTAGTTGATTATGGCGTCATATGATTGATGGATAAACTGGACTCCTCCATCCTAGCTAAGCTCCGCCCACGTTGTACACGCGTGTGAATCGATTGTAACAATTTGAATCATGATTCCCAGAAGCCCAATCTCAGGGAAACTATGTATGAAAGATGTGGAATATTTTGGCAGCAAGAATTACCAGTCAAATCAATTTCAAAATAACAGAATGGTTATTAAATTGTAAATTAACCAAAAACTTATTAGTCAGATGATTACTGCTGTAACTTTAACCATAGTTTCCCATACGTGACAAAAGTCCAGGTAAACATGATATAGTTCATCTGCTAGTTAATTATAGCCAGCTTCCGGTTCTCTGTCGTTGATGGTTCATGCTAAATGTGTCTAAAATGTCTATGTTCAATAAACAGACTAACTGACAAGCTGACTATTTTAATTAGTCGAACTTGACTATAGTAATACGATCCCCTTACTTGGATACTTCATAGATTCCAGAAAGCTGGATGAACCATTTTTGTGGATGTAGAAAAATCGACTATCGGCAACGTTTATTTCTGTCATTCCTGTGTCAATCGTATCACCATCCTAAATAATAAAAACATATTAACCTCCGAAATGAAAACATCAGAATTGTTTAATATTTTCTCTACATGTATGCTAAATGGTCCAGAAAGGTGGTGTTCATCCCTATAATGGCTAAATTTGGTCAACAAAATCTAAATATTTGCTTATTCAATGTCCATTTGCAGGCCAAAAGAAGACGATATTTGAAAATTTACCACTTATCGAGCCAGTCACTCCAGTGGTAAAATTTTAAAAAAAACAGTATTCCTTTGGTTTGCAAATGGGCATTCCACAAGACCACTAGAGAGGACGCTTTTGGTCCGTTTCGACATGAAAGGTTTAAAGATACATTGCCTGAGACACAGACATACTGATTTTATACACGAAATTAAGTGTAGAAGCTGCTTAGCGGGTCATTACTAGTATTTGATCTCCGATTCTCATGCACACGGGCACTCAATGGCGAAGAAGATGGGAATTAGAAATTTGACGGCATGTTTTACAGAGAACACTAAATTATTCGCTTCAGATTATTGTCACGAGACGCATCAATGCTGACTCAGAGTACGCGCTCTATAAGCGATAAGTGTGTGTGGTTATGGCAAAAGCCGATTTCTTTGAAGCGCCCCTATAATTCTTTTGCGGCTTGGATCCACCGCGCTGAGAGTCTTTCGTGAACAATGGAGGTTGTAGAACTTGTGGCGCCGGTTTTTCGTCTGAAATTCTCAAACTGTCTAGACATATTTAAGATTGTTTTAAGTTCTTACCAACATGAATGTTGGGTAGAAGAATGTTAATGGTACTAGCTGTTATGGTGGCTATATTGGGGGTCATCACCAGGGAGGCTGTAATGGACCTTTTCATTTTTAGCTATGCCCCGCCCATCTCGAACTAAGCTCCACCGACACCTCGCCGTGTTAGGATTGCTCGATCCCCGAATGCTCTAACTATCAATTTCCTGAAAACTGTACAGGTAAGTGGTTGAATATTTTGTAACTAATTTAACTTGGTGCTGTTGTTGCCTATGGCAGCAACAGCGCCCAGTTAAATTAGTTTCAAAATATTCAACAGAATATGTATTAAATAGTAAAGACATACAACTCTTACAACAACATATCCCGTCTTCAAATATGCGTTCACGACGTACTTATCGACGTCATTCATGACGTCATTCATTATGATGTCATTCTACACGTCGCGTAGTTGATTATGACGTCATAGGATGGATTGATAAAGTGGAAAGGTCTATTCAGAGAACCATTTCTAGAAATGCCCCACCCATTTCTACCTAAAATGCACCCACTTTACACACCTTGGAATCGATTCATATACTTTGAATCCTGAATCCCCAGAATCCAAATGTTACGGTAACTATACATGTAAGCTGTTGAATATTTTGAAATTACCTTGACTGGGCGCTGTTACAGTTGTTCGAAATATTCAACAGACTATTAATTAAATAGTAAATCCATCAGGTACTTTGACTCGATGCTCAGATTCAATATCGGAAGACTGAAGATTCGGGGAAAATGGTCGCCTCTTCTCTCTACACTGATTCTAGAACTACAATCAATAAACTACTGAAACTGCTTGTGCTTGACTATCAATAATAAAATAGTGAAGAACTGTACAACTTTGAAATAGCGATGGTAACTAAAATGAATAGTAGCCTCCAGGGGTACGCGTTGTTCTGAGAAATCACCCTCCCCTCGGCACCACAGGTACGTGGTGCGTCGGTCCGAGGATGCTGGTTAGCTAGTCTCGGGGATACGGACGGAAATTCGCATCTCTCTGGACTCCGCAATGACAGACCTCTAGAGTTGGTGGAACGATCACGTTCCAGCGGGGCCGGGTGGCTATTGTCGCGGAAGTTGAACCACACCGTCTCATCCAGACTGTTAGTATCACCGGTGTGTCGGTGCATAATTATAGATTTAGAAGTGAGACATGAATATATATATATATTAGAGCTAAACAATCGTACTCGTTTGCTGCTAAATTAGTTATGATGCATGCTGGTTTACGTTAAGGTGGGGTGGATGATTTCCGTAGAATTCAACACCGTCACCTTATGTGGGTTAAAGATACTGTTTTAGGAGATGTCACTTTATTTCTGCTGGCCTTCTTGATAAAACTTACTCTAACAGTTTGATTCTAGTCCTATGGATTCCAAGGCTTAGGCCGCAAGTGGATATGTGTTTTACCTGTCTTTAACAGAAAGGTCCGCCTGGCGAGAATGCTCGGTTCCCACTGTGGGTACCACCACGCAGCAACACCCTCAGATCGACAGCGTGCAAACATGCCGTCTGGTGGTAGTTTCAGAATCAAGAAACGATCCCTCCGCATACCGCAACACGACCACATATAACAACATAGGGACAAGTCACATTACATAAGCATTTTTAGAAAAGCACATATCTTATTTACGGTGTGGAAAAAGAAACAGATTTCCAACTATGGTGGCCTTCCCATGAAGGCATGGAAGGCTCGAAGGCCGCACCCAGTCACAGTTGAGTTAGATGGCGATCTGCGTCTTTATCCGTCACCTAGCATTTCGAGAGCGGACCATATGAGATCCGTTCCCTGGAGATAATGTTTATCTGCTTTAGGTTTAAGGACTGCTAGGTCAAGATAACATAAATATATTTTCGCAGTGATTCCTACTTTGGCAAAAAGGGTTAGCTAACAGGTATCCGAGGATACAGAGGGGATGTATGCGGTCATCGACACTTTAATTCTGACTGCCAAGAAACCGGAATAGTTTCTTATGTCAGTCCTAACCAGTGTGGTGGAGGGAGTCCAGAAAATTGTGGCAAAAAAAGGTGGCCAGTGAATCGTTTGAAGAGACACATACTTATTATATAGAACTTAGGAGGCCTTATGGTCGATGGCCAATTTATACAAATTTGCCGGTGCGTGGGGTATGACGGAACCGCAGCTACCGCTTACACAATCATTTCTCCTTTGGAGTAGTCGTCCCTAGCTACTTTAAACCTATCCTACCGAGCTGTCATAGTTAGGTTTAGCGCCCGCATGTCATGTTCGCTCAGTGAGAATATGAACAGCGACCTTAGTGAAAAATTGTTGCTGTAGCGGAGGAACAAGGTGGTGTGTTTGGTGTTGCTGCATAGTGTAACCTATGCGAGATGCGGGCCAAGCATTTTTGCAAAATATAATTAACTAAAGAAAAAGTATGAACTTGGATGGCTACTGCCATATTACACAACTATACAATACAGTACTAGGAGGAGGTCACAACTGACCTTGCGGTGCCTGTTATAAAATATAAATAACGGTCACTTCCGACCTGGCGGTACCGAAAAGTAGTCGGTACCTATTAGATGATGGTGAAAAAAATATTATACGGAGTACCTATTAGTCATCCATAATAAAATGTTCTATAACGTCACTGTAGTTGACACGTCACATGAATGTGGCGCGAGCTGACACAATCCTGTAGTCGCTGATCAGTGGTTAGCCATAGACGATCTAACTGATATGGCTCATACTCAGGAACGGTGAAGAAGAATGTAAATTAGATGGCTAGTAGATAGTCACGTACCGAACACATATCTGAAGAATTATGCAGTCGTTGAAAGGTCCGGACTATTGCGGATATGAAGCTGCCCCTTATATTACTGAAGGGCTACGGTGAAAGTTAATGATACCTCTTATGGGCACAAGACGATATACACTGTATAGCTCGTGTGGTGCATAAGGCAATGTCCTTCTCTGGACTGTGGTCAAAACATTAATAGAAAGCACTGGATACGTGCAGAGTGTGTCCGAGCACATTTTTAGCATGGTGCGGCAGATCTGGCGAGATAGCAACGGACACCACCTTCCTACATACTGGTTTGGATGTTACACGCTGGCCAAATGGCCGCACCGCAGAGAAGGCCCCCTCTGAGGTGTGTCGGATTTGGGGGAACCTTTTAATTTAGATTTTGGTGATGTCACGATAGGACGCCTCAACCAATCAGCCCGCGCGTCATAACAAGGTATGTTTACTCGACCACGTGATCTGCTGGCCTTCACCCTACCAAGCACGTGCGCTATGGCGATGTTTATTTTAGATGGGAGGTCAAAATATTGGATGATTATTCTCTGATATCTCTGAACCGATTTTGATTATGTTAAAAGTTTTGGAATCCTCGTTTAATTCTGGTAATGATCTTACCAAGAAAAGCGAGCATAGCCTATATTTAAGAAATTACGGACACCGGACCGAAATATTCACAAGAAGATGCCATTCTCTCCACACGCTAACGCGCATATGCAGGCTATCTCTTATGGCTGCGCATGCGCACTAGGCCATCTCACGTTATTCTGAGCCTCTCCTATATGGCTTATTTACGCTTTATCGTCCTCCTACCCGGGGTGGGGGGCAAGCTTGGAAGGTCCCAGGTCTGGCCGTTCCATGCCCAGATAGACTGGGACGGTTCGCACCTGACCGGTCGATCCGCGCTACACCACCCCTCCTAGTTTGGCAACGACGACAACAACGACGACGGCAGCAACGTCATCGGCAACAGCAACAACGATAATGACACAGCGACACACATTTGGACGAAAGCGGCCGAAACAACAACAACAACAACAACAACAACAACAACAACAACAACAACAACAACAACAACAACAACGACGACGACGACGACGACAATAGCAACGACAACAGCAGCGGCAGCAACAATAGCAATAATAATAATAATAACAACAACAACAGCAACAACAACAACAGCGGCTTGTTGCACATTGCATCCTTAAATGTATGTGGCCTATAATCAAAGTTACCGTTTACGGAATTCTATGAATTTGTAAATGCGCATGGCATCATCTGTTTAAACGAGACAAAGCTAAATGATACAGATTATGTTTTAATACCTAACTACGTACTTTTAACACAAACTCGAACCAATACATATGGAAGCTTAGGAGTCCTAATAAAGGAAAGTTTGAGACAGTACGTCCGTAAAGCAGAATATGAGACAGAGAATGACTTCGTTCTATGGTTACAAATTAGTAAAGAACTAACGAATTACTCAGGGGACAAAAACTCGGAATAGCATACATTCCACCCGAATCATCAAGATATTATACAAACGATGCGTATGAGAAAATTGAACAAGACATAATAAACCTTAGTAAATCGTTTGACATATTCTGCCTAGTAGGGGACCTCAATGCTAAAACAGGGGAAGACTGTGATTACGAAGAGTATGACGACTTTACATTACGGAATTTCGGCATAAGTGACGCTCCAAATTCTGACCTCCTAAAACTTACAATGACTAGAATACCTAAGGATAGAAGAAGCGAATGCGAAGGACGTAAAAATACAAGTGGACGAAAACTGATTCAACTTTGTAAAAATGTGAACATGTTTATACTTAATGGGAGGGTGGGAAAAGATAAACTCATAGGCAGGGTGACCTCCACAAGTAAAAGCTTAATCGATTATGCAATAGGGAATAGGAAATTTATAGAAGTAACAAAGCAATTTGAAGTTTACAATTTTGACCCTATTATTTCCGATATACATTGTGGCCTTCATTTGAGCGTAACAACAACAACAACAACAATAACAACAACAACAACAACAACAACAACAATAACAACAACAACAACAACAACAAAACAAACCCAATTAGATGGATAGAACAAAAGAAGTCTTGTTTTGTGGATAATTTAAGCCAAGATAGCTTCGAGGATATCAAAAATAGCATACTGGAAATTCAAAATGGCAATGTTCAAATTAATATAAATAAGACAATTAGTATGATTGAAAATTTTTTCTTTGAAAGTGCAGAAAAATCATTTGGGCGGAAAAACATTATCAAGGTAAACGCAAGAAAAACTCCCAACCATGGTTTGGCAAAGACTGTAATGAGAAAGGAGGGAAAACCACAAGGCGAAAAAGAGGTATAATCTAAATAAAACTGAAATAAATAGACAAAACCTACAAAGAGCTAGCAAGAGTCATAAAAGAATAATAAGAACATATGCACAAAATAAGCGTTATCAGCTGCATGCAGATGTACGTCGCTTGCACAAAGACGATAGTAAGGCCTTCTGGAAATTGTTCAATAAAAAATCAAATAAAGAAGAAAATACCACAAAAATTGAACTGGAACCCTTATTTCAACACTTTACAAATGTAAATACAGTGGAACCTGATACAGATCAAAGTGATATTCCAGTCAACAATATAACTGAGTGCGCTGAACTGGACGTGCCAATTACAAGTGAAGAAATAAAGGAACGAATAACTAAATTCGCAAATGGGAAGGCAGCAGGGGATGACAATATTTATAATGAATATATTAAAAGCACCGTTGATGTCATGCTCCCTATATACGAAATGCTATTTAATCAAATTTTTGACACAGGGGTTGTACCGACTGACTGGCTTCTGGGAAAAATAATACCTATCTATAAAAATAAAGGAGTAAAGTAAATTATACTCATCCACTAGACCAAACGAATTACCGTCCAATAACATTATTAAGCTGTTTGGGCAAATTATTTACATCTATTCTTAGCGAAAGACTAAAGAAATGTGCAGAAAAGCACGAAATCATTTCTGAATCCCAAACTGGATTTAGGAAAAATAGGTCTACCTTAGATAATATCCTCTCTCTCTCTACCTCATTAAAGAAATACTATTTGCACAAAAGAAAAAGCTATATTGCTGTTATGTTGACTTTAAGCAAGCGTTTGATACGGTTTGGCGCGTTGGTCTATGGACTAAGCTTCTTAAGAGCGGCATATCCGGAAAATGTTTTAAAATTATATACAATATGTATAACTATATAAAATCATTTGTCTATCATAATAGTACAAACTCAAATTTTATTATCAGTAACATTGGTGTACGGCAAGGGGAAAATCTTTCACCTTTTTTATTTTCAATAGTTTTAAACGATTTAGAAGAATATCTGAAAGAAAATGGAATTATTGGTTTAACATGTTTAAATAAACTGGCGGACTAAAATTTCAATCTATATACGCAGATGACTGACACTATTATAATGGCCGAGTCAGCGGAAGTCTTGCAACAAGCACTCAATGCATTTCATGACTATTGTCTTAAATGGAAGCTTGAAATAAATACTACACAAACTAAAGTTATGATTCTTTCCAAACGTCAATTAAAGAAAAACGCAAACTTTACCATAGGTGGCCAGCTACTCGAAATCGTAAATGAATACCTATATTTGGGGGGCATGGTAAAATCAAACGGGGGGGGGGGGTGTTCTCTAGCTGTAAAACCCGAAACTGCCAACAAGGAACGAGGGCAATGTTTTCATTATTATCAAAAAATCAAACAAAATGATATACCAATAGATTTGCAGATAATACTATTTGATACCATGATTGCACCAATACTACTTTATTGTCCAGAAATCTGGGATTTTGAGAATACAATTCAGATAGAAACATGCCATATTAAATTCTTTAAAAGTGTACTCGGCTTGAAGAAAAGTACCCCAAATGTTATGGTCTATGGTGAATTGGGGAAAATGCCCTTAGATGTACAAATAAAATGTAACATGGTTAGGTTTTGGGGAGGGATAGTAAATGCAGGATACGGGAAACTCTGGTCAATTCTTTACTATGATTGATTGATTTATTGATTCCACATTAGGCCATAGGCCCTTGAGTGTACAGAGTATAAACCTACAATGACGGTCAGCTATTATATACGTTCATAAACAATAAATTAATAAATGCATTGATTATCCCTAAAGTCGAAATATGTACACTATACAATAGATTATGCCTGATTATCGATTTCCAGAAAGCTATACAGATGAGCTGTTGGGTATCTTGAGGCTAAGTTGACTGGGCGCCGGTGCTGCCTAAGGCAGCAACAGCGCCCAGTCAAACCAGCCTCAAATCATCCAACAGCATGTCTATTAAATAGCAAAGAATTACAAAGACATACAATTTATACACCGTGTCAGACTCTTTGAGATTTGATGTCTGTCTATATGGAACCCTTTGTGACGTAATGATTGTGACGTCATCACACACGCGCGGAACTGATTATGACGTCATACCAGGTCAGATGATGAATGGATACTTTGGAAAGGTGAATTCGTACGTGTCAGACTATTAATCGTTTAAGACTGACTATATCGAGGCATTCATGGCGTCATGATTGTGACGTCATCTTACAGATCACGTAGTTGATTATGATGTCATAAGATCAAGGGATATACTTGGAAGGGTCCATTTTATCATATATGTGCGTGCATGCGTGCGTGCGTGCGTGCGTGCGTGCGTGCGTGCGTGCGTGCGTTTGTGTGTGTGTGTGTATAGATCTTAAAGGTGCTTATCCACAGCTGAATGCCCGAAAATAAAACTGCTAAAACGACATGCTCCTAGAGGCCTAAACTGCGCACCCAGATGCAATGAAACGAAATAAATCCCAGCACGTGATGACTTGACCACGCATATTAATTAATATAATTTCTTTAAGCTGCCAAATTGAATTAGAGGCAAGAGTATCCCATCCAAATTCACAACTAACCTTACGAAATTTATTTATATGGAATCAAATCATCATGCGCCATGACTCACCCCGCCCCACTACATCGAGGCACACAATCCAAGCCCCCAAAAGCACATAATCTCAACAATTCCATTCTCAAGCATTCTGGCGCGAGCATGCACCTTTAATTACTGTAAGTTGTATTGATTGTCTCGCGTAATTTATGATGATTTGCCTAAACCGGCCAAAATGCTAAAAAATATCATATCATTATGTATGTCTAGACGTCATTATCCAACGTCAGATACAAGTTAATTAGATTAACACAATCAAAACCATCCTAGAGGCAACTGGTCAGCGACATGTATTCAACTCTGAAAACATAAACATGAACCAGAGAACATTTACTGAAGTAACTGTAAATCTGCGATGTATGACCATGAAGAAATAGTATAAGGCCTCTTCTAATAAAGAGTTGAAATATGGTGTGTCTTCTAGCATGATCATTGAAGTTGCTTGATGAAAGGTAGATAACTTATGCCAAACGTGAAAACTGCGAAAGATTTGCCCATGAATGACCTTGACCCGAAGGGAGATATTTAAATTTTCATCAGAAATTATTTAGATCTCTCAAGGCTCTAGAATCTGGCCAGGTTTGAAGAGAATCGGAAGAAAACTATAGGAGATAACACTGTTCCAATACTGTTCCCATAGGTTTTACTATGGGGATATGTGGCAGCCAAAAGCTAATTTTCTCGAAAACCCTTTGTTAAATCAACCTGAAATTTGAGACCAAATCAAGGTAATATGAGCGCTAGAAGTTCACCAAATTTCAAGTCGATCGGACCAAAACTCATTTTGGCGGCCATTTTGGAAAATTAAAAATTTGAACAAAATTTTATTTTTTCACCCTAAGTTCATCTCTGCAAAAAAAAATTTTGGGTCATTTTGATCCCAAAAAGTTCGCCTGGCCGTCATTTAAAAAAAGTTTTTTATTTTAATTGTCATCCTGAGCTCATTTCTGCAAAAAACGAAAACTGGTATTTTTTGCCCAACATTTTTTCATGGCGGCCATTTTGAAAAAATATATTTTTTTCAAAAATAATCATCAGTGGCAACATCCTACCCAAGTATAGGAGTGCTCCGATCAAAACTCTAGGTGTAGTAGCACTTCAAACATTCATTTGCAATCCCCATACATTTCCTATGGGAGTTTTTCCCATGCATTGTGGGGTCAAAGGTCTGGCGGCCATTTTGAAAAAAACAAATGGCCGGTTGTAACATCCTCAGCAGGTATGGTAGTGATCCGATCAAAACTCTGGCTGTAGTACCACTTCAAAGATCAATTTTGAACATCCCCATACATTTCCTATGGGACTTTTTGCCCACTCAAGGGCAGATAACTCAAAAGCTAATGGGCGGAGCCAAAATAAAAGTAATATCCATCGATTGTGGCATGGGCCCCTGAGGGTTTATTTGGAATATGCACAATATGCAACAGGCCAGTCCTCAGCAAACTATGTAGATTTTTAAGGTTATCAATGCAACAACAACAACAACAACAACAACAACAACAACAACAACAACAACAACAACAACAACAACGACGACGACGGCAACAACAACAACAACAACATTATACTCATCAACAACAACAACAACAACAACAACAACAACAACAACAACAACAACAACAACAACAACGATGATAACAGCCACATAACAAAATGTATGTATGTGTGTGTATATGTGTGTATATGTATATATATATGTTTATATGTGTGTATATATGTGTATGTGTATATGTGTGCTAGGCGAGAATTATAGACTTCTCGAGTAGGCACGTAGCTGAGAGTATAGAGTGACGCCTGAGGCGCATATTTATAAGAAGCAGCGTGATGATACTGACGTCAAAAGTCAAGGTCACTGTGCCCGTGATACAAAACTCTGTTTTTTCATTTTTAAGTTTTTGCGTTTAGAAAAATTATCGGTTTATCCTTCACGATTGATTAATCCTATTGGAATTAAACTTGGATACATTGTTGCCTATAATGTTAGAAAGCAGCATGCTGACACGGAAGTCAAAACGTCGAAGATCAACGTCATTCTGACTTCTACAAAACTGTGTTATTTTTCAATGTTAAGTTTTTAGGCTTTTTTAGCAAATCTCATCATGTTATATTTCGGGATTGCTTAACACTAATGGAACACCTTGGGTGCATGGTTGCTTATTGTAAGAGGATGCAGGATGGTGACATGGAGGTCATCAGGTCAAAGGTCAAGGTCATTCTAACCTTGCTATTTTACCCCTGGTTTTCAACTTTAAGTTTTTCCGTTTAAAAATTATTATCATTTATATTTCACAATTACTATTATTTGGACACATAGTCCCCTATAAAATAAGGAAGCTGCATGCTGATAGGGATATCTCTAGATCCAAGGTCAAGGTCATCATACCCTTGGTATTTCACTACTGTCTGTATTTCCATTCAGAAAATCCTTTATATTTCAGGATTGGTTAATATTATTGGAATTAAACTTGAATACATGGATCCTTATAATGTTAGGAAGCAGCCATCCCACGGTCTCGCACTCTCGCTCTGCTCCTGTATCGAGTACTGTGCTTGCAGGCTATGATATCCACACTAAGTTAACAAGACGTCCTAAATATAAATGAACTGTGGGTCTCAGCCAATGAAATTGCTTAATAAGAAATACATGATGATCTGATTGGTTGCCCTCAATCCCACAAGCGTAATGTTACTTCACATAGCAAGATATCAAAGGTATGCAGGTACAGCCACATACAGAGGAGCAATGTGAGTAGGCGTAGGTTAGTACGATGGGAAGCAGCATGATAACACAGAAGTCACAAGGTCAAAGGTCAATGCCAATGTGACAAGTAGGAGTCAGGCGAGACATTTAATTCCCAGGAATTCATGTTTTAATAGATATATGTCATTTGTAGGTTTGAGTGTGTGCATACAGATATCTTGGTCATGTTTATGTCTTCAGTGGTGGAATCCATGTCCGTTTCGTGAAATGAATGATTGATATAAATTTCAGTGTGTGTATAAATTGTGTGTACGGACAATTCTTGACTGCTGCCATTTCGGGATTTGGGGGTATCCTTTATACTAAGCGACGGCGGGTGCGCTGGAAATGGCCACAGTAGACGAATCGCAAACAAAATGGCGGTAGCTCACATTCACATATTTTTTGCACAGTAGCTGTTATTTTTGTGACGTCATGACAGCTTTAAGGCGAAAGCCATTTCCAGGCTTTGTTTGGCCTTGGCTCGAATAAAACCATTGTCCGGATCGCATCACATTCTGCATCTATTTATATCGCGGAAACTACTTGTCCGATCTCGCACAAAGTTTAATAGTAAACAGGGTGTGACTAAACTTTGCCCGTGATCCGAAATATCAGGAAAATCCGAAGAATTGGGGAAATTTGAAAAGTCCAAAAAAGTGTGTGTGATAAAAACGTGAATGCGATGGTCTGCAATTTGCGAGTGCGAGTGTTCCTCTTGGTCTCATTCGTTTTGCTTTTGGACCTCAGCCTACAGCACTCCTCCTCTTCCCCCCCCCCACACCCCCCCCCCCTTCACCCCATCCGACGGGCCTGAATTTGACCTCGGATGGAGCAACATGCTAAAACATCCCACCCCGTGTTCAGGTAACAACAAACATGGGGGCTGGATCCCAGCACAGCGTTGCAAATCCTACTCACCAGCATGACAACATTCTGGTTATCATCAATAGCTATGTACTTGTCCAGACTTGCACATCTAAATGCAGCAAAAAACGCATTTGCTCCATATCGCAGTGATTTAAAATCTTTGTCATAGCCATAGAACGTGATCCGTTCAAACACTTCTGTTAATGAAACAATTAGAACACAACCATAGTTCATAGCAACACAGCATGCATGCTGGCATCGCGATTGTATTGTGCGTGCGTGCGTGCGTGCGTGCTTGTGAGGTGCGGGCGGGAGAGTGGGCCGGCGAATGTGTAAGGGAATGGGCGTCCAAAGGAATTGGTGGGCGGGTGTGCGGGTATCGGGTGGGCGGGCGGTCTGGCAGCAGGGCGCGTGATTCCATTAATTTGATATATAGCTGTGTAACATTATTACTATAATAGCATATGTTTAATAGAGGTGTCATCTATAAATATGTCCCGCCCATTTCTAAATAAGCTCTGTCAATTTTGTACATGCCTTAGCGCTTTGTACCGTAAATTCCAAGAATCTAGATTTCCATGTTACCTTACGGCAGGCTGTTGTGAATTCTCAATCTAATTTGACTGGGAGTTGCTGCAGCCTAATTGGTTTCAAAATATACAACATAATGTTTATTAAAGGTGCATATTCACACCAAAAAGTAAAATTGTCAAATTTGTATACTTTTAGAGGTTTAAATTGTGTACCAAATTAATATAATTTTTTTAGTTGTGAATTTTAATTAGGGACTCATAGTTCAATTTCTCAACTTAAAAAATTGTATTAATTTATCATCTTAATTTACCATATGTTAAGATTGATTTCGTTTCCCTACACCGGGGTACATAATTTAAGTCTCTAAACATATATAAATTAACACGTATTTTGAAGCCTTTTGGTGTGAATATGCACCTTTAAATCGTAAATTCAGCAAAGGCATAAAATGGGATTTCTGTCAAGCATTTGTAGCTAGGACCTAGCCATATGATTATGGCGTTAGCTAGCAAGCTGCGTATTTAGTGTAGCTACAGTACGCACTCGACCTCTGCTGCACTCTGGCAATGGACATTTCCATTTTTTGCTACGTTTTTAGCTATTTTAGCCCATCTCAATCTAAGCTCCGCCCGCACCTCGCTCGTGTTGGGATCGATCTCTGAACTTCCTGAATTTCCAGAAAACTATACAGGTAAGCTGTTGAATATTTTGAAACTAATTTGACTGGATGATTATCGGGTGATTATACCCAGTCAAATTAGTTTCAAAATATTCAACAATATGTTTATTAAATCGTAGAGACATACAATTTGTACAACGTGTCGGACTATTAAGAGTTAAAGACGGGCCATATAAAATCATTTATGACGTAATGCTTATGACGTCATCCTACACGCCGCTAAGATGAATATGACGTCATATGGCGTCAGATCATCGATGGATACTCTGGAAAGGTGAATGACATAGGCCGTATTCACCCTAGAGACTTAATTGGGAGTAACGCCACACCGAAGTATGACGTTACTCCTGATTAACTCGCTAGTGTGAAGACTCGAGTTACGATGGTAGCAAAAAAAAAAAATTCAAAACGCCAGCTTACGATAAACGCTGTTCTGCTGGCTGTATTCTGTCAAAGTAATGCTGGAATGATCATCATTAACTTGTACTACTTGGTCGCCCATGGCAGCGAAAGTAAGAACAATGTTTTCCTTGCCTGTAAACGAGATGTTGTAAACTATCGAACGCGCAGAGACTGGTTTACTGGTTGAGTAATTCACGCGGAGGTCACCATCTGCTAAAAACAAAAATATCGCCTAGAAAGTCAATGGTAATGGAGTGACCTGATCTGTCACTCAAATATCTGACGTCATAGTCAAAATACGTCACTTCTTAGGTGATGTAACCATCAGGCGATGTAGGTGCAGATTCCCGGTAATTAAATTGACTTTTTGGCTATACATATTTGAAAAATTATCTTCCTTTAATTACGTGTGCGTGCGCGTGTGTGAGCGTGTGCGCGCGTGTGCGCGCGTGTGTGCGTGCGTGCGTGCGTGCGTACATGCATGCGTGTGTGCAAGAAATCAGTATGCATTTTCACTATGACGTCAGCCTACATGCGACTTAATTGATTATGACGTCATATACCTGAGTGACAAATCGGATCTATCTATTATTATGTTGATGTCATCGTGTGATTCCAATGATTCAATGTGATTCGGACTCGAAATAGCTGTCATTGGCACACTATTGCACTAATGCACCTCACTATCGCATGCGAGCTATGGACATCATACATTGCATCAAATGTCAAAACTTATACCGATGGGCCTTTCCAGTTTTAGTTATGCCCCTGCATCTTTAGCCAAGCTGCATAGGGGCGGATTTAGGGGGGGGGGGGTCCCATGGTGCACGGGACGCCCCCCCCCCACCCGTCATGCAGACCCCTCAAAAATTTTTTATTAAATTATTTTGCAAAATAGCCAAATCACATCATTATTGTGTGTACAAACGTTTACTATTCGGTTTTCAAATTCTACATTTAATGACTGCAACTATAGCATTAACTTATTATGAAGGGTAGGGCACAAGATGTGATGCTGTGGTAGCTACAATTCGGGAGGTTATAGAGCAGATAGATATCAAGTTTGCCGAATGGTTTAAAGAAGGGTGTGAGATCGCCAAAAGCGTCAATGTTTCAAGAACATGTAATCGTCAGCAGAACAGAGCCAATACTCCCGCTAACACACCTGAAGACTACTACAGGAGAACTTTAGCCATCCCATATCTGGATGAACTTGTATCAGAAATTCATCATCGATTTCCTCATCTGAGCAAGATAAGTGTCAGCAGTCTGTATCTAATTCCTGCCGTCATTTACAAGAGCAAAGAGCGAGTCAAAGCAAACGTGCAAGACCTTCTAAAGAGCTATAACGCTGATCTGCCCAGTCCTAGTGGTGTAAATATAGAATTAGAACATTGGGAGAGAAAGTGGAGAAGGACAGAAAGTGACCACCCCAACACAGTAAGTGATACCCTCAAGGTATGCAGGAAAGAAGACTTTCCCAACTAAGGATCCTTTGCACCATTTGTGTTGCCTCATGTGAGACAGAAAGGGCTAGCTAAGTGAGCTTAGCTATGTCAAGACATACTTTAAGAGCAACAATGGGACACAGGACAGACTTAATGGGTTGGCTCTGATGCATGTTCATTATGGCATGACAATCGATGTAGAAGACTTTGTGACTCGTTTCGCTAGATGTCATCCACGAAGACTACGACTTATTAATATGATAGAATCAGACTGAGATAGTTAGTCCTAATAATTCTTTGCTATTAGGTTCTCACAGTCACGCCCCCCCCCCCACTCCCACCCAACTGAGGGGGCCCCTCAGATTGTAGTTCGGATCGACTGGTCGGATACTGGCCGTACCAGCTGAGCTGGGTACGCGCCGCCCGTCCTGGATTTGTTTCCTGAACACGCCCCTCTGGGTAGAGCCATAAGCGTATATAGGCCTATGGGAGAGATAGCATGTCGAAAAGCGACTAAGTTCGTTAAAACGCATGATGCACATGCGCGCGCTAGGACGCTGTTTATATGGAGCGCGTAGTTACGACCTAGATAGGATGGCGCTTTTAGTGTACCGAGATGGTACCCTGTAATCCTTATTGATTGCCTGTTCTCGTTAGCTCTAGCATTAATCAAGACCGGAATTCAACGGGCTTTTCAAATCTGTAAACCATTTCAAAATAGGTTGAGAGATGGCTGAGTTATCCAGGGAAAACTCGTCATGATTATCTTCAAAATATTGGCGTGATGTCATAACCACGTGGACGCAAAGCTTCTAGAATGTTCTAGAACGTTCGACTGCGCTATTATTAGCTGCGCGCTGATTGGCTTTTGCTCGAACGATGATTGGATGAAGCATGCGCCTGTGACGTCACGAGGAGTACAAAACGAGAAGCGATCCAGTGAAGGGAGCATCCTCGGCCAGGGGCCGAACAGGTTGGATCTGTACTAGCTACGATCGACAGGTATAACGCATATAACTTCAGTTTCCGTCGCGTTCCCGTAACTACGAGTAGCCAACCCACAGCAGTAAAAACAATTTTGTAGTAATTTGGAAATTCTGATAATTGTTCACGAATACCAGCAGCTACATTCGGAACACAAATTTGCGGTGAGGCCTTTACGGCTTGAATATGTGAATCTACAGATGTAGAGATAGGATGTTCTTTGATGGATGACTCCCCGGATCTGCCGGCCACGCCTAAAAGTGGTATTTCAATCATCGCCGCAATAACGGTCCTGATGACTAAAAGGAACCGTAACGGTCTTAGGACCGCTAGTTATAATTTCTGTATTTGTTTATAATTATTCTCATTTTCCTCAATGTGTTGCTAACCACACTATATTAGGTGCGTTAACCTGTGCTGTTATATATATATCTTGATCACCTGACACCGTATTGATTGTTCTGGTTAGATTATGTATATATATGGCCAGTGGCCATCCGTTCATATGTTTTGTTTATTCATAGAATATATAGGACTGCAGTGCACGTAGGAAACACTATACAGCAACACTTATATATACAAAACTTTCTCCCGCCACCAACACTTTTCACTGAGGTCGCTGTCTGTGCTAGAACTCTGTTTAGCCCGGCATGCTACCGACTAACCCTTTTCTATTCAGCGCAATAGGATAGGTTCAAAATGATTAGAGACACTTTCTTCATTACATACTGTGTAATATACACTTCTCTTCCGGTAGTGCGATAATCTAGCCCCGCACTCTGGTAAGACTCATAAGTAAGATTTTGTCTCTCTTCATGTTCCACTCAGCCTTGTGGCTTCTTAATTGTTTGGATGTTCCTATCCGCACCATGGGCTGATCCGACTCTGGGAAACTATTGGGGTTTCCGAGCGGTGATGACCAGAGTGCGGTGTCACATACATTTCCCGTGTATCTTTGGATACTTAGTAGTTAGCACTTTTAGGCCAATGTAGGAAAGCACTGCGAAAACACATGTATTAATTATTATCTTATTTACTGACAATCCTCCCGCACCTCAGTGCAAAACTGGCAACTTGTATATAAACCTAATGACAGGTAAAACGGTTAGTTCCATAGGACCCGGTGATGGGCGAGATGTGCATCCCCACCGAATTCTTGTAAAATTTCTGGGCATGATATTAAGATCTGCCACGCCCTTGTGGGAACTTGCATTAGGAGTTGTGCCCGCGTGAGGCACATCACTTTTCTTCTGAGATAACCTTCTTCCTTTCAGCTTTGCGGTATAATAACTTATATTAAGTTAACTAGTTACGTCTCGTGTACGGGAGCCTCCCTTTGTGGGGATACCTCTGCGGACCTACGAGTCTGTGTGGTACCTCCGTTAACCCCACGTTTAAAAGTTCATCTCCCTGTCTCTATGTCTCGTATTTTCGTATGCTCTGATTGTAGTTTTATCTAGCATATTTTTAATTGTTTAGGTAAACTCATTGTATAGACTTATGTTTTTAGGTCACAAAATCAAATCTTGTAAGTCCATAGATCACGAAATTGCTATGGACAGGCATACTGGTGACACAAACTCGTGGGATGAGACCGTTGTGTTTCACGTTCACGACGATGGTCGCACGGCCCCACCAAAACGATTGACTTCCACCGGCCTTAGGAGCCGATTTTTGTTTCCCGTACGGCAGTCTCGTACAAGGTCCATCACCCCGAGACCAGATGCTAACCAGCGTCATCACTCGTCGTGCACTTGCGGCGCGGCGAGTCGACATGATACACCGGCACGGCCCGACACTACCCGGCGAGCTACAAGATCCCATAGCCTCTGAAAGACCAACCTTACACACCATATAATTCGTCTATGTCAGTTATAGTCAGTGGGAGCAAATTCTTTCGAAAAATTAATTTAAGAGTAAATTGACCCTTAAAATATAATTGATGATTCATATTCACCTCCAGAAATGCAGGAGAGGCCATCTGAGAGTATCCAGATTTAAAATGTTTCAGGGTAAGGCCCCCCGGGCCCCCCAACTTGTGAGTCGGTCCCCCCCTTAAAATATTTCTAGATCCGCCCCTGCTGCAGCCACACCATGCCCGTGTTGGGATCGATCGATCCCTGAACTCCCTGACGATCAATTTCCAGACAACTATACAGGTAAGCTGTTGAATATTTTGAAACTAATTTGGTTTCAAAATATTCAACAACATGTTTATTAAATAGTAAAGACTTACAATTCATACAACCTGACGGACTATTAAACGTTCAGGACAGACTAAATTGATTCATTCATGACGTAATGATTGTGACGTCATCCTAATCGTCAATTAGATGTTTATGACGTCATATGATTGACTGAGGAAATGGATTCCAGAGGGAAGTCTGTCCTCTGTGAAGCCGAATAACTTTCAACAATATAAAGATAAAGATAACGAATGGGTGGAGAACACAATACGTGCTCTTACAGATTATTCTGAGGTTAACGCTGAGAATATATTATCTTCTTAAAATTAAAACTGCTACATTCACAAATACCTGATACGGACACGATGCTTGTTATTATTCTCTGCTCATTGCCAGTCTCTACCAGCTTAATAATAATAATAATAATAATAATAATAATAATAATAATAATAATAATAATAACGCACACATGCACGCGGATATGCACGCAAGCACGCTGAGAACGCGTACACGTGCCCAGCCCTAATATTTATATATATATACATATATATAAATATATATCTATATATATATATATATATATATATATATATATATATATATATATAATATATATATATATATATATATATATATATATATATATATATATATATATATATATATATATATATATATATATATATATATATATATATATATATATATATAGATATGCATGCACGCTCGCACGCACACACACGCACGCACGCACGCACGCACGCACGCACGCACGCACGCACGCACGCACGCACGCACGCACGCACGCACGCACGCACGCACGCACGCACGCACGCACACACACACACACACACACTGCATCAGGAGACAACCCCCACGTAAATGTAAACATATTGCATTAGGCGATAACCTCACAGGTAAATGTACACATACTGCATCTGGAGACAACCACCAGGTAAATGCACACACACGCACGCACACACGCACGCACGCACGCACGCACGCACGCACGCACGCACGCACGCACGCACGCACGCACGCACACACACAGCATTAGGAGACAATCGTACAGGTAAATGTACACATACTGCATCTGGAGACAACCTCACAAGTAAATGTACACATACTGCATCAGGAGACAACCTCACAGGTAAATGTACGCATATTGCATCAAGAGACAACCTCACAGGTAAATGTACACATACTGCATCTGGAATCAACCTCACAGGTAAATGTACACATACTGCATATGGAGACAACCTCACAGGTAAATGTACACACACTGCATATGGAGACAACCTCACAGGTAAATGTACACACACTGCATATGGAGACAATCTCACAGGTAAATGTACACATACTGCATATGGAGACAACCTCACAGGTAAATGTACACACACTGCATATGGAGACAACCTCACAGGTAAATGTACACACACTGCATATGGAGACAACCTCACAGGTAAATGTACACATACTGCATCTGGAGACAACCTCACAAGTAAATGTACACATACTGCATCAGGAGACAACCTCACAGGTAAATGTACACATACTGCATCAGGAGACAACCTCACAGGTAAATGTACACATACTGCATCAGGAGACAACCTCACAGGTAAATGTACACATACTGCATCAGGAGACAACCTCACAAGTAAATGTACACATACTGTATATGGAGACAACCTCGCAGGTAAATGTACACATACTGCATCTGGAGACAACCTCACAAGTAAATGTACACACACTGCATCAGGAGACAACCTCACAGGTAAATGTACACATACTGCATCAGGAGACAACCTCACAGGTAAATGTACACATACTGCATCAGGAGACAACCTCACAGGTAAATGTACACATACTGCATCAGGAGACAACCTCACAAGTAAATGTACACATACTGTATATGGAGACAACCTCGCAGGTAAATGTACACATATTGCATCAGGAGACAACTCCACCACCCATCCACCCACCCCAACCCCAGGTAAATGTGTACATACTGCATCTGGAAACAACCTCACAGGTAAATGTACACATACTACATCTGGAGACAACCTCACAGGTAAATGTACACATACCGCATATGGAGACAACCTCACAGGTAAATGTACACATATTGCATCTGGATACAACCTCCCCGGTAAATGTACACATACTGTATCAGGAGACAGCCTCACAGGTAAATGTACACACACTGCATATGGAGACAACTCGCAGGTAAATGCACGCATACTGCATATCGAGACAACCCCCAGGTAAATACACACATGCACGCACACTCGATCAGAGGTCAACCACACAGGTTACAGATAATTGCACACATACTGGATATGGAGACAACCACACAGGTAGATGTACACATACTGCATCAGGAGACAACCCACAGATAAATATACACATACTGCATATGTAGACAACTTCACAGGTAAATGTAAACATAGTGAATCTGGAGACAACCACCCCACCCCCAGGTAAATGTACACATACTGCATCAAGAGACAGCCGCACATACAAATGCACACATACTGCATCAGGAGACAACTCCACCCCAATCCCACCCCGGTAAATGTACACATACTGCATCAGGAAACAAGCTCACAGTCAAATGTACACATATTGCATCAGGAGACAATCTCACAGGTAAATGTACACATAGTGAATCTGGAGACAACCTCGCAGGTAGATGTACACATACTGCATATGGAGACAACCTCTCAGGTAAATGTGCACATACCGTATCAGGAGACAACGTCACAGGTAAATGTACACATACTGAATATGGACACAACATCACAGGTAAATGTACACATATTGCATCTGGAGACAACCTCACCGGTAAATGTACACATACTGCATCAGGAGACAACCTCACAGGTAAATGTACACACACTGCATATGGAGACAACCCACAGGTAAATGCACACATACTGTATATGGAGACCACCTCGCAGGTAAATGTACACATATTGCATTAGGAGACAACCCCACCACCCATCCACCCACCCCAACCCCAGGTAAATGTACACATACTGCATCTGGAAACAATCTCACAGGCAAATGTACACATGCTGCATCTGGAATCTGGAGACAACTTCACAGGTAAATGTACACATACTGCATATGGACACAACCTCGCAGGTAAATGTACACATATTGCATCTGGAGACAAACTCACCGGTAAATGTACACATAGTGCATCAGGAGACAACCTCACAGGCAAATTTACACACACTGCATATGGAGCCAACCCACAGGTAAATGCACACATACTGTATATGGAGACCACCTCGCAGGTAAATGTACACATATTGCATTAGGAGACAACCCCACCACCCATCCACCCACCCCCACCCCCAGGTAAATGTGCACATACTGCATCTGGCGATAACCACACACACACACACATACTCACTCACTCACTCACTCACTCACTCACTCACTCACTCACTCACTCACTCACTCACTCACTCACTCACTCACTCACTCACTCACTCACTCACTCACGCACGCACGCACGCACCCACGCACGCACGCACGCACGCACGCACGCACAGGTAAATTTACACATAAACATCACAGGTAAATGTACACATATTGCATCAGGAGACAACCCCACCACCCATCCACCCACCCCACCCCCAGGTAAATGTGCACATACTGCATCTAGCGATAACCACACGCACGCACGCACGCACGCACGCACGCACGCACGCACGCACGCACGCACGCACGCACGCACGCACGCTTGCACGCTTGCACGCACGCACGCTTGCACGCACGCACGCGCGCTCACACACACACACACACACACACAAGCACGCACGCACGCACGCACGCACGCACGCACGCACGCACGCACGCACGCACGCACGCACGCACGCACGCACGCACGCACGCACGCACGCACGCACGCACGCACGCACACACGCACACACACACACACACACACACACACACACGGACACCATTGAGTAAGCTGTACACCTCTGCAATCCAATTCGTATTTGTGTAAAGCAGGCTAAGAAAGGAATATGAACGCAGTATAATAAGAAGGTAAATCGTATTTGCATTGAAATGGCATGAAAATGAATGGTATTTTATAATTACGTCACTATGTGCACACAACGTTGATACTTGAAAGCTACTAATGGCTGTGTTTCATACACTGTAACAAGTAACTGTTCAGCATATGAGCCGCTGTGCAAATAAAGCCTTTGCAAAGATTTCAGAGTTTTTCTTTGCACCTGTGTTGGATTTAAGTAGACGAGTATGTACCTCTGATCTATAGGTAAACATTGTTTCTTAGATCAATATGTATGTTTGTCAGACCAAATATCATACAACACACCCGGCCTGTAACCAGGTCAGGACATCTCAGAAATAACGTAATAACCGGAATTCAATAAGCAAGTTTAAACCAGGTTTAACTTAAACCGGGTAACAAATCACAACGTAAGTAGTATAGGGGGGTTCTGTACGTTATTGTTCTTCCCAGCAGGGGGTCTTCGAGAACAATGGGTTTTTCACGAGATCAAAGGAAAAGCTGGTGGAATGGAATGTTGATAACAATGGCGTCCAGCGGTACACACATTCTAGAGAACAATGACATACAGAACGCCACGTTTTTCTCAATAACAATGACGTACAGCCGCACACGTTTTTTGGATTTGCAACACTCTGGAATGTTGTATTATTTTGAATTAGTTAACCCTTAAAAGTTTAAAAGTTGTGTATTTTACGTTTAAACATAGTGGCGGTGCTCCCCCCTCTGTGGTTATCTACCATGGTAAAAATAATAAGAGATGATGTTTGATAATGTAAAATAATAGAGTTTAAGAGTGGTATGATAATGGAGGTCGTAGGAGTATGAGGTTGAGGATGTATGAGGAATTACGGTATTGATGTTTGAAAATAATTTGACTGTTTCGTCGCTAATGTCATTAGTAAACTGTAGAATATTTAGAGACTGCCTGTAAGCTGTTACTGTCTTAGCAACAGCTACCAGACAGATTAGTAACAAAATAGAGTTTAAGAGGTGGTCTGAATTGGAGGTCGTAGGAGGATGAGGGAGTATGAGGTTGAGGATGTTTGAGGAATTACGGTTCGCTATTGATGTGTATTTTGAAAATAATTTGACTGTTTCGTCGCTAACGTTAATTTAGTCGTAAACTATTTTTGCTGAATATTTTGAAACCGTTTTGACTTTTAACCGTCATTACGCACAAATTATTTTTAAATACTTAATATATGTCAGTCGTTTTAGATGTTTCACGACGGTTAAAATGTAGTCATTATGTCTCTGAGTGCACCGTGCGTTTATAGAATTGTATGTAGAGTGTACTTATGCTAAAAAGATTATTTATTGCGTATGATTTAACCATTACTGACACATTAGCCATGAGATCGGTCCTTAATCGAATTACAAACATGGCACGTGTTAATAATGAAAGAATGTTAAAACACCACCCGTCTCGTTCTAAGCATGGGATATTACAATGTCCTCGACGAGAGTTTTAAAAAAAAATCGATAATAACGCCTGCACCCGCTCACCAGCTATTGCTGTTTACCAACGATTAAAGATACGACAATTAAGAGAAACATTTTGAGCGTAGTAGCATAATCATAGATGGCCGTTTACTACAAATATAAATATATCCTTGTGGCTACAGAGCAGTGATACGTTATAACCATGTTTTTTACTATATAATTCAGTCCTGCCCTAAGCGACCCCCTCGTGTTACGTCATTACATGGATGCTATTAACCCTTTTAACCCTAGAATTTCTTCAAGAAAATGTCCATTTTCTTCATATTCATATTTCTGGTACAAGAGAAGACTATTTTTGAAAATTTATCATCGGAATGACTGGCACTGCAGGCTCTCCATTTGTCTAGTCATTGCACCAGCAAACACCCCCCACCAACCACCATCATCATTGCCAACACCCACCACCACCACCACCACCACCACCACTACGACCTACACCCAACACCATGCATTATCCCACCACCACCACCCATGCACCCGCCAACCCATAGCGAATTTCTTCATATTCATACTTGCATCCTTAGAGAAGGCTATTTTTTTTTTAATTTATCATCGGAATGACTGGCACTGTAGGCTATCCATTTGTCTAGTCATTGCGCCAGTAAACACCCCCACCAACCACCACCACCACCGCCACCACCACTACGACCTACACCCAACACCATGCATTATCCCACCACCACCACCCATGCACCCGCCAACCCATAGCAAATTTCTTCATATTCATACTTGCATCCTTAGAGAAGGCTATTTTTGAAAATTAATCATCGGAATGACTTGCACTGTAGGCTATCCATTTGTCTAGTCATTGCGCCAGTAAACACCCCCCACCAACCACCATCATCATCACCAACACCCACCACCAACAACACCACCACCTCCACCACTACGACCTACACCCAACACCATGCATTAACCCCACCACCACCACCACCAGCCACGCACCCGCCAACACATAGAGAATTTCTTCATATTCATACTTGCATCTTTAGAGAAGGCTTTTTTTGAAAATTTATCACCGGAATGACTGACTCTGACAGCTATCCATTTGTCTAGACATTGTGGTCGAAATGTGTGAGAACGCTGTGTTTGAAAAAATGGCATATAGGTTGGAGAGGGTATGTCAATGAGGGTTTAATAAAGGTCTCGCTCATTTGCACATGTGCTAATACGCGATACTGCTAGTTATACAGTGTACCCTTGTGCATGCATAGGTGCGTGCATGCTGCGGTGTGCACCCTTGTGTGCATGCGTGTGCCAGAAGACTATTTTTGACAATTTATCATCGGAATGACTGGCTCTGCTGGCTATCTATTTGTCTAGACATTGGGACAGCAAACACCACCCACCAACCACCTACCACCTCCACCCCCATCATCATCACCAACACCCACCACCATCACGACGAACATCAACACCACCTTCAACACCACTGCCACTAGCACCACCACCGCCAGTACCGACATCCACCACCAACCACTAGGCGACCCCACCACCACCGCATGTTGTGGATTGCGACCTCTTGTTGTGGATTGCGGATTGCTGTTGCATGTTGAGGATTTGCGGGCGTATGTTGCGGATTGCGGGCGTATGTTGTGGATTGCGTGTGCATGATGCGGATTTGCGGGCGCGTGTTGTGGATGGCAACAAGTATATGTACATGCCTGAACACGCATACACGCCAAAATGTATGCATACATGTGCGGATGCATGCGGTCCGCATGTTGTGAATTTGCGGGCGTATGTTGCGGATTGTGGGTGCATGATGCGGATTGCGCGCATGATACAGATTTGCTGGTGCATGTTGTGGATGGCAACAAGTATCTGTACATGCCTGAACATGCATACACACCAAAATGTATACGTACATGTGCAAACGCATGCGGTCCGCATGTTGTGAATTTGCAGGCGTATGCTGCAGATTGCGGGTGCATGATGCGGATTTGCGGGCGTATGTTGCGGCTTGCGGGTGCATGATGCGGATTTGCGGGCATATGTTGCGGATTTGCGGGCACATGATGCGGATTTGCGGGTGCATGTTGCAGATGGCACCAAGTGTATGTACATGCCTGAACATGCATACATGCCAAAATGCATGCATACATGTGCGGCTGCATGCGGGCTGCTATTGCGGATTTGCGGGCATATGTTGCGGATTGCGGGTGCATGATGCGGATTGCGGGCGCACATTGCGGATTTATGGGGGCATATTGCGGATTTGCCGCTGCAGTACATATAATCCTATAAATGGTACAAATTCAATCCCTTTTCTCATTCCAGTTTAAACATCGCAAAGTGGTTGGACGTGTAACTGCAGAGTAGTTAGGCAGTCAGATTTCTTTGAAGAACCTTGCAACTTGAATACTTGCTATATTTATCCTATAATCAATATGCTGAGACATAAATGTTTTGAATGTGCTTCAACTTTTAATAGGTCAAATGACCTGAAGCGGCATAAGATCCAATTCCATAATGATGAAGATGGCAAAAATCTAGACAGTGAAGATGAAGAAGTGACAGAGATGAATAGTGACGATGATGAGCCAGTGGAGTCGGAGAGTGAAGCCGGTAATGACTCAGCGGAGACTGAGAGTGAAGATGAAGGTGAAGATGAAAAAGAAGCCATAGGCAATGAGGAACAAATTCAATCCATTTTCTCATTCCTGTTTAAACATCGCAAAGTGATTGGATGTCTAACTGCAGAGTAGTTAGGTAGCCTTAGGCAGTCGGATTTCATCTCACGTGATATTCCTTATATTTTTTTGTAGTAGAGCGATGTGGTATAAATGTAAATGTTAATGTACATTTGGCTAAAATGGCCAGCAGTACAAACTTTGACGGATCAGACACCGGGTATGTGCGATGTCGTTGGTGATCAAGAAAACAGAACCTAAAGAGATGGTGTACACCTGCAAGGAGTGCTATTGTTTATTACCAATCAAACAGTATCCGCATGGGTTTCCTGTAATTGGTGATACTCCGACTGATATACAAAAAGCAAACATGGTGCAGTTTGTTACCAAACTGACAACCGCGCCTGTGCGGATCTGTGAAGACTGGGACCTATCTCAAAACACGGCCCTTTTCAGGGCCCACAAATCATTTGAAAGAGAACTCTTTATCTGTTCAAAAAATAAAATAATGTAATAAAGGTTTTACACACAACAACCCGCTTCACACATGCATACGCAAGCATACAGTCTGATCCATCAAAAGTGGTCAATGGATGCTACTGTTCTAAATGGTCATCTATACGCTATTGTTCGTGGACGATTAATGCATCGCCATTGACTAGGAACGCATTTTGTTCATATTTTTGAAAAATTTATAATTAAATGACTGCCATTTTAAAGACATAAATATGATAGATAACACTATCTATATAATAGCATAGGAAAACTTACTGTGTACGTGTCTGATTTTTTTTAATTAAATGACTGGGGAACACATTTTGGCCATATTTTTTAAATTTTTATAATTAAATGACTTCCACTTTAAAGAATCGCCTTAAATACATAAGATAAAATTATATATATAAATATATATACAATGTAGAGCACTATAACCCGTGTAACGCAACGCTCTGATTTAAAAAAAATTAAATGACTGGGAGTTTGTTCATATTTTAAAAAAAAATTTAATAATTAAATGATTGACGCTTTAAAGACATAAATATGGTAGATAAAACTATCTATATAATATTATACAACATCGATCGTCAACGATGACCATTTCCATAACAATTTTGAAAACTTAATAATTAAATGACTGCCATTTTTAAATGACTTAAACCAATGAAGGGGTTAATGGTGACTAATCATAACACGCGTGAGGGTATGCGCAGTACATGTGTGTGTTGGTGCATGAGGTGCGTGCGTGTGTGTGTGTATGTATGCGGAAAAAAAAATAAAAGTAGGACACCCTTGTGGATGATGGATTAGTAACAGATTTCCAATGATACAGACGCATTCAACCACATATTCCACCATGGGCAAAGCCTTTCGTCGTGGTACATACCAACGACATTATTAGTTCGTGAGGAAACAGGCATTGACAAAATCTAACATCGCATGACCTTAAAGCGAATGAAGCGGACATGTTTAATGGTAATATGAGTAATGCACGAACACACCATAAATATGCATAAAGCACTCGTGCACCAAAACGTGATATTCTAATAATTATTCAAGGGAATTAGTACATATGTCCACTCGGCTAAGAACTACGATATTGTATCCAGAGCACAAAGCTGTACACATTCGCATCTACAAAGTAAAATCTCCTAGCCAGTCGGTGATAATTCAATAGTAATTTTGAATATTTCTAAAAATCACGTAGTACGAGACTTGAGGTACTAACACATTCTTTCATTATTAACACATGGTATGTTTGTATCTCGATTCAAGCTTGATCTCACGGATATTCAAACTGTATGGTTAAATCATACACAACAAATAATCATTTTAGCATAAGTACGCTCTACATACAATTCTATAAATGGAACCATCAGAGATATAATGACCACATTTTAACCATCGTATCTAAAACGATTGACGTTATTGCAAAGTATTAAAAAAACAATTTGTGCATAATGATGGTTAAAAGTCAATCAAAATATTCAACAAAAATAGTTTTTCTAATAACGTTACCGACGTCAAATTAATTTCAAAATATTCAACAGTTTACCTGTATGGTATCGAAGAAAATGCTATATATTCATCGGTATTAGGGTTAACTTCTTTTTAACCCATGATACAATCCAATCCATCACCACCAAGTCTTGGTTACCATTCCAACCGAACATACCATTAATACAAGATTATTTTTAATATTTTGATGCTAATCTGTCTGGTACCTGTTGCTAAGACAGTAACAGCTTACAGACAGTCTCTAAATATTCTACAGTTTACTAATAATGTTAGCGACGAAACAGTCAAATTATTTTCAAAATATACAGCAATACAGTAATTCCTCAAATATCATCAACCTCCTCCTCCTACGACCTCCGTTATCAGACCACCTCTTAAAATCCATTTTGTTACTAATCTGTCTGGTAGCTGTTGCTAAGACAATAACAGCTTACAGGCAGTCTCTAAATATTCTACAGTTTACTAATGACGTTAGCGATGAAACAGTCAAATTATTTTCAAACATCAATACCGTAATTCCTCATACATCCTCAACCTCATACTCCTACGACCTTCATTATCATACCACCTCTTAAACTCTATTATTTTACATTATCAAACATCATCTCTTATTATTTTTACCACGGTAGATAACCACGGAGGGGGGAGCGCCGCCACTACGTTTAAACGTAAAATACACAACTTTTAAACTTTTAAGGGTTAACTAATTCAAAATAATAGAACATTCTCAGAGTGTTGCAAATCAAAAAAACGTGTGCAGCTGTACGTCATTGTTATCGAGAAAAACGTGGCGTTCTGTATGTCATTGTTTTCTAGAATGCGTGTACCGCTGGATGCCATTGTTATCAACATTCCATTCCACTAGCTTTTCCTTTGCTCGCGTGAAAAACCCATTGTTCTCGAAGACCCCCTGCTGGGAAGAACAATAATGTACAGAACCCCCCTATACTACTAACGTAATTGCAAAGTTAGTCATATAGATACGTTGATAGACCCCACTTTTTACTGGTTGAGAGCTATGTCAAGCCCTGTGCAAGAGGTGTGGCCTAAATGCCTAAATATGGTCATTCCTTCGAAGTGTGTGGGCCATCAAAGAGCCCCTCCCACTTCCGAAGGATGCCTATAGTTTGGTATTTAGCGGCCCCTCCCTTGAAGAGTGCGTGGTCTGGGTCTCAACTGATAAAATTGGGAGGCTATTGCTGTATCTATAATACTAGCCTTGCAATTACGTGGTGATTTGCTGAAACCGGGTTTAAACATCCTTATTGAATTCCGGACAGTATGTCTCCAAAACAAAATAAAACGCATTGTTGAATATTTTGAACATAACTGTATAGGAAGACATTGGTGCCTAAGGCAGCAATGTCATCCAATCCAATTATATTCAAAGTATTCAACAGCACATTTCTTACATCGCATAGGCCTACTAACTAACATGTTTCTGTATTTGTTATGGAAACGTGTTAACTTATTTATAAGCTGTGATGTAGATATTCGTGTTTTTACTTAACAAGGTGGTCAATATTTCGGCTTATTTATCAATGCATTGAACAGACCTGAATTTGGGAAAATAGACGGTTGCTTCCCACAACCGTTCCGAAACCAACCACCTCGAAATTAGGCACCAATAGAATTTACAGTCAAGAACTATGACGATGTCCACTGCGAGCATCCTAAACTCCGTTGGGACCTTTTTCCGTCTATCTGTAGTCGTCGTAGATTAGGTTCTTTGAGGTCTTTGAGTTGAAGATGTGGCCTCCTTTGTGTACCTGATACCTGTTGCCACATACGACTGCAAATTCCAGTGCCTTCTGAGCAGGCGCATTCGAAGAATATGTCCGAACATAGACAATCGCTCTCGCGCTAGCGTCGCAGATAGTGGCTCTGTGTTACACAGTGTGTAGACTGTTGCAGTTGATATTAGACTGTGTGGCTAGCGTTGATATGCAATGGCTCGCAGATGTTTGAGGCGGCATGCATGAAGTTTGTTCAAGAGGGCTTTTGGAGCTGCCCAGCTATTGCAATTCCATATCGTTATGGAATCACGTGTAGCAACACATAGTTGCATCTTGACTTTCATGATGGTTTTGGAGCCACGAATCCACAATTTGCAAAGGACTGGAAGGTGATACTTCCTGTTACACAGCGAGTTCCAATGTCGGTAGGGCTACAGAGGATGGATTCAAGATGGTGATCTTTCCACATTTAAAATACTGGATATGCCATCGGAAAGGATCACCGCCACCCCCACCCACCCTCACCCTCCACCCACCCTCTCCTCACCCCGCCCTATCTACCCCAGCCACCCACCACTCCACCAGACTGGTACGAGGGGAACACTCATTTTCGTCTATTACCGTAGTGTAACCGACGTGAACTCGTGGCGCTATTAGAGCAATTAAACTCTATCTGAATCTGATGGCTGCGGCCCAGAAAACATTCTCAAGCACATTCACTCACCTGCTTCTTGACTTGACTTGACGTTGTAGTTCCCTCACATCTGGTGAGAACGGTTTTAAAACCTTAATATTGAAGAACATAATTATCAGTGTTGAGGAGTATTGGTTTGATCTATCCTGACATCTCTGGCCTGGTACAATCCAATTCTCTTTGTAGGCAGCTGTGATAGCCTTTTTTATCCAAACTGGAAGAAGGCATAACAGAATCTGCGAGTATGAAATTCAAGTTGATGGGTGATATCTGTATGTAGTTCTGCTTGACTTGTGTCCAAGAGAAAGCTGTGCATCATACATTCGTCCTCTTGAAGGGGGTTATCAGTAATTTGAGTCACTACATACACTATCCTGCAGTTCGGTCAGTATCTGCTTCAGAACAGGTTGTCTAACTGATTGGCTTGCAGAGCAGCTTAGCATAAAGTCTTCAATTGACTCACCTTCATCTAGGCATAATAGGCATCTTTGATCAGATACTGAGCCATGATTCCATCTTCTGCTTGTCTGTAACTGAAATGTGCCTGTCACTATCCAATTCTACACTGGCGCTCTGTAACATCTCTTGGACTATGGCTGATTGATGTTGTTACTAGGCATGGACGGCTGAACGTAACTTTTTCTTATGATATTCTCATTGATGGGTATAGTTCAATTTTACATTTGAGATGTTTTAGCCAATATCTGTCAATGGCTGAGTTTACTGTATTCTTCCAAGTGTTTTTTGTGAATGGAGTATCTATGATGGTATGTGGAGATGGAAGTTCATATTTGGCTAATAGTCTTCTATCCGTGCAGATCCAACTTTCACCTTCAAACCCTTTAAGTAAGCTTCAATGTATCAAAGGTCATTCTGACCCATCGCTCGTAGCATACAAACACCTATTCAAAGTGTGGTCATGTTATATCAAAGTCAGTAGTTTTAGTAAAGTTCATATATCTTAATTTTATGGTTATAAGTTAATAAATATATTTACTGGATATAGTAAATAATATATCTTCTAATCACGCTTGCTTTGCTTACATAATACTATAAATAGTGACGACGAAAAGTATTGTAAATTCGGTAATTAAAATAATGTTAAGTGTAGCTAAAGTTATCCGCTAGTGAAGTTCTTCGGCTGAATATTCTAAGTTCACGTTTACCCTATGTGGACAATATCCACATGGCTATGTATATGAACTTACCTCTATTCGATGCAGATGCAGATCATGCATCATTGGGCTCCAATGGACCTTTCCAATCTTAGTTGTGCCCCGCGCATCACTAACTAAGCTCCGCCCACACTTCGACGTGTTGGAATTGATTGATCCCCGAATGCCATAACTATCATTTTCGTGAAAACTATACAGTTAAGTTGTTGAATATTTTGTAACTAATTTGACTGGGTGCTGTTGCTGCCTATGGCAGCAACAGCGCCCAGTTAAATTAGTTTCAAAATATTCAACAGGATATTTATTAAATAGTAAAGACATACAATTGGTACAACAACGCATGGCCCGTCTTCAAATATGTGTTCGCAACGTACTTATCTATGTCATTCATGACGTCATAATGACGTCATTGATTCTGATGTCCTACACGTCGCGTAGTTAATTATGACGTCATGCAATGGATTGATAGAGTGAAAAGGTCTATTGGGAAGCTTGAAGTGTTAGATTTACAATCTACTTGGATGCTGCGGAAAAGAAAATGACAAGCAAACACCGGCGTTATTGCTTCACCTGCCTGGTGAATCGGTCCAAAAAGTATTGCAGTGCTTAACGGGCACTGGCGATTCTTACAAAATTGTCTGTGACAAAATAGATGAATATTTCCTGCCGAAAAAGAACGTTCGTCCTAAACATTAATGCATTATTATTATTTTTTTGTAGAATTTTCACCGAGTTATTTGCTTACATAAAATACAGCATTATACCGAGATTCATTAAATTAAATGGACAATAGAGGCTTAGTCTGAGTGCCCATGTTGAGCAAGGGTGGGGGTGGGGGTGGTTGAGGGGGGGGGGGGGGGTAGGGAGCTAGAGAATGGATTCGTTTACTTTTTCAGCTAACAAAATTTGGCCTACCTAATAGTTAATGCCAGGGCATTTGTTGATGGATTAAAACCAAATTTGGCAGATATGTTCCTTTTGACAATATCTATTGAGGCTATAAAGATGAAGAGACCAAGCCAACAAATAGCAGAGTTATGGCCCATGCTATATTTTCAAACTATTGAAGCCTATGGGGAAAATACGTTAGTGGCACATTTCGCCATTTATCAACAGATTAAAACCAAATGTGGCCGATATGGTCCCTTAGGCAATATCTATTCGGTCCATTAATATAAATTGGCCACGCCTTTAAAGAACAGAGTTATGCCCCTTGCTATATTTTCAAAGTATTGAAGCCTATAGGGAATATATGTTTATTGTACATTTCGTCAATTATGGAAGGACTAAAACCAGATTTTGCAGATATGTTCCTTCAGGCCATAGCTTTGCAACTATGAAAGTGAAAAGGACACACCTTTAAACAAGGGCCATATCTCTGATTCATTAAGGTGTTTTTAGTATAGAATACTACGGGGGGGGGGGGATATATTAAATGTGGCACAAACATATCAAACGTCATTTGTAAATGGATTAAAGCCACATTTTGCAGATCTGCCCCTTACATAGTATCTATTTAAACTATGAAGACGAAGCGGCCACACCTTAAAACAAGGGCCATGAATATGATTTGTTAAGGCGTTTTTAATTGCTGAAGCCTATTGGTAAAATAGAGTGGTTTGATCAATTGTTGATGCATTAAAACAAGATTTAGCAGATGTATCTCTTAAGGCAATATCTAGTTGCACCATTAATATGAACACCACAGCTAGAAGCAAGGGCCATACCTTTATTTCTTCTGTCTGTCGCCTATCAACAATTGTGGCACATTTTGTCATCTTTGGCAGCTATGGTCCATTTGGGCTTTGAGTATGAGGTGACTAGTGCCAGACATATTTATTATAGTAAGTCTGAATTACAAGGAATGACTAGTGCCAAACATATTTATTATAGTAAGTCTCAATTACAAGGAATGCATTTCCTAAAATATATAATGAAATCCACCCAATTAAGTGCTTAATAAGCATCGTATAACCCTAGTAGTCCTCATCGTATTCTTGACCAACATTACCACACTCATTGTCACAGTCACAAGCTGTTGTACAAGGAAGCTCAGCGTGTAGACAGCTGCGCCTTGCCACGCATCCCTTCTTACATTGACAAGCAATTAGTTCAACACTGTTCTCTGGAGCTGGACCCTCATTCATGAGTTTAGGAAGAAGGCTTCCCATATCATCATTAATCCGGCCATTTCCAAGAGGTGATGCACGTGTGAGATTATGGTCCCTTGTATGTCTCCAGATAAAACATTGGTTATTGGCTCTCTTTATATGGAGATTGACACTGTCTTCTGTGGGTGGAAGTTTATCGCCATCCAAATCATTTTGGTGACAAGTTTGTATCTTAGTAGGTTCAACTTTGACGTAGCGTCTCCATAAAGTAAGCCAATAAATTTAATTGAAGCACCAATAGTGGCATCATAACAATAATTGAACATCCATTGCCAAGAGTAGGCCTTTTAGTTGATATTTATTCGTTGATAATGTAAGCAAAGCCCTCGTCTTTCCAATACCATGTCAGCTGCTCGTGGAATCACACCCTGTCAATACGTGCATCGCAGGTAATAACACACATTCGTCAGATCCTGTGCCTTTAACATATTCATGTACAGGTATACACCTTACATTTCCCCCCCCCGTACCCGTGTGGAACCAGGGCTCTTGAATCTGTAATCCATTAAAGTAATGCCAGCATAACACTGCAACATCCGTATCTGGGGAAAAGATGATAATTCTCTTGAACTCCTCAGACTTAAGAACATTACGCGTTAAGTATTCACAATGAACAAATACTCTGCTGCCAGCTTCTTCATGGTCCGATTGGAGAGGCAGCAGATTAGTCTCAATGACCCAGTTTGTGATCTATCCTGCTGCTCCATTTTGCGATCCTAGAATTAGCTTTTGGCCTTCTTTGAGCTGTCTAGGAAATTTCTCGCACCAGTCAGAAAAAAGAAATGTTACCAAATTTGATTTGTTCTTGGCACTTGATGGGTATCGTTTCAGACTGACTGGTAACTTAGCCTCTCTTCTAGAATATGTATCTCTATTTCCCTCATTTCAGTTTGTCTTGCTTGATTTGATGGAATCAGCTACATCACAGCTATCTGGAACAACATGGACATGATTAGCGAAAAGGAATTTATCCAGAATTGTTGTTCCAAGTCTGTCAAACAATTCACTGAATGTTGTCATCGTTATAATTATCCATTGGAAGTTGTTTCTGTGCCAACTTGTCCATATCTAACTCTCTTAGTAACATGCTTTTGTTTGTTTTCCTAAGAGAACCATCCATATTAGCTAGTGAAAGAGGTACTGGTGCAAGCTCATATGACTGTATTACCTTTAGATCAATTGCACGGGTCTTTGATACAGTCAACAGTCGACTATATACTTGCCTATCGATGTTCAGTGTTTTACTCTCTGCTTTCCTTTTGTCATGTTTACCGGCATGTTTAGACTTCCAAAAGTTTGCAACTTCTTTTTCATGGCGGGGCTGCAGAAATCAAAAATCTTCCCCATATATAAGCCTCTTTTTCTCAAACTCTTGTATGGACTATCGCCCTTGGTCTGTCGCAGTAAGTAATGAATTGGTAACATTAACTGGAGCAATTGCTTGAGTAGCTATATTTATTAGAGCCATTTTCTCTCCATCGTAGGACCTGAAATCAAAAGGATTGACCATTTTCGGTTTGATAGTCTTAATGATACTCTGTACATCACCTTCATCTCTTTCTGTTTTATGTGATGCAAGGACCCAGGTCTTTATGAAAATTTGAAGTCATGGTAATCCCTGCTGACATCTGGACTCACCACTGGCAGACACACCAATGAGCTCACCTTTCGTTTTAGAATTTCTGGTCACTGTTTTTTCCAATGCCATATCTGGTGAAACAGATTTAACGAAGGATTCTGAGGATGACCTTGATACTGCATGTGCTCTATTCTCAGTAAACTCTCTATGAACAATTGAAGTGACCTCTGGGAGCATATTCATGTCAGTGACGTACATAGTGCCCCACTTAGAATAAGTTAAGTGATCAAATGCTCTGTCATACGGCAACATCGAAATAGAGGTTTCGAGGTTCAAGGGCTGAGTTTGCATCTCTATCACCTGCATTGTAGTCTAAGACGAGCCACACCATTTCCAAGTATTCATCCCTAGACTGAAATAATGCTGAAGCTTTGTGCCATCTGATTTAGATTGGCTGTATAGTGGGTCGAGCTCTGAAAGTAGATCATCAAGTTCCATAGCTTGTTGTCGTATTTCCATTCTCTGTTTAAATACATAATTGTGCCCTTGATGGAATTCCTTGAGCAACATGGCGTTCTCTTCATCAATGCACTTTATCAACATTTTATCCAATACCTCTCAAAATGGTATTCCATCAGTCATATAAATTGATAGAGTAGCCTACTAATTAACTTATAACCTACTTATGCCTCTATTATGGCTGTGACTGTATCCAATTGGTGCACTGATACCGCTAATTATAGCCGACTTTACTGTACAGTTCTACACATGATGTTCAGACCAACTGGTCGCATCACCATGTGCCCAGCTTGTTGGGTTAACGGCTAGGTTTGATTTATGCCATCCAGTTGAATGCACTCAGAGACAGCCAAAAGTCAATTATGTTGTTGTAAGTAACAATTTGATATGTTTTGGATAATATAAATAAATATAAATAACTTATTCTTAATATTAATTTAATTTTAGTTTAATTCATTTAATGTTATTTTATGCATTGTCATTGTGTGATTTTTAAGTGTTTGTTTTTCGTGCTGTTGCGGACACCATAATGTATGGTATTGATTGATTGGTTAGTGAACCGAACTTCACCTTCATGGTCATTAATGACCTATATAAAGCAATGGCGTAAAACTATTATGATAATCAAGAAGGGTTTTCCGTGGATAACTCAGCCATTTCTCAACCGATTTTGAAATGGTTTACAGATTTAAAATGCCAGATTTAACGGAAACAGGCAATCAATAAGGATTACAGGGTTCCATCTCGGTACACTAAAAGCACCATCCTATCTTGGTCGTAACTATGCGCTCTATCAAAAACAGCATCCTGGCGCATGCATGCGCATCATGCGTTTTAACGAACTTAGTCGTTTTCACAACGCTATCTCTCCCATAGGCCTATATACGCTTATGGATCTACCCAGAGGGGCGTGTTCAGGAAACGAATGCAGGACGGGCGGCGCGTACCCAGCTTAGGTGGTATGGCCGGTATCCGACCGGTCGATCCGAACTACACCACCCCCTCCTAGTTTGACATCCGTGGCAAACAATCGCGCATGGCGGATCGACACATGGGCGTATGCTATGCAGGAATTATTCACTTCCCGGGTAGGCGTGTGGCCGGAGAGGAGTAGTCACGCAATAGACGTGTATTCAAGAGACAGAGCACAGAGAGGTGCCAAGAGGAGGGGGGAGGCATACTTCTAGTTTTCAATTTTGACCTGGAATTATTTTTCCAGGCCTTTTCTTTTTTTGTTTTGTTTTATTAATATTACGGTGTGTGCTGTAACTTTATTTAGTAGATGGTTCTAAACAATAGCTCGCATGGGTGTTCTCTCTGAGTGCGGATAATCATTATCTCCGCAGAGAACACCCCAGCTCCAACGTACCACAATTTAAGTTTAAATATATAAGAATATAATAAGAAGAAAAAGACAAGGTATATATAAACCATGTAACATACCCTCACGAGGTATTTATTAAATCACACCGAATTACTTGCGCACCCCGGGTAAATTAATGGGTACGCAACACGTATCTCTTATTATTTATAAAAATATATATTTACGGCCCGTTATTGCGGGTCCACAACAGGCAGCTCTCGCTGGCCCCATATCCATCCTGACGTCTAAGACAGGAAGAAAAATAATAAGAAAAATAAAATATATAATAAAAATAACTTAAAAGTTGGTTTATCAAGCAGCCTCAGCTACGCTGAGACTGCATGATGGGATTGTGACATTATTGCACTGTGGCATGTTGTATTCTTTACGTCGCACATGACTTTCTTACAACATCAGAGTCCGCAGTGCTCATTTCGTGTGGGACACAGCCGGGCACTGAAGTGTGCGGCTGTGTCACATAACCGTAGTCATCCTAGGGACGGGATTCAATTGATCTAACATATATAATAAGAAGAAAAGTATTAAAAAAATAAAGTAATAATTAATACATTTCCACGAATCGCTTTTTCATATTTCTGCTGTATCACAAATGATCACACCTCTGCAGCGAAATTTCCCCATTGCGTCTGGGTCCCGCGACTGATGGTGGTGGGTCGCGGTGGATGCACTTTTATTGCAGAGTTGCTATCACTATTACTGGCACTGTCGAAAACATCTGAAGTGATGGTGGCGGAAATATGCGTGTCCATAATTTCTCTCACAGTTACTGCTGGTTCTAATATATCCGTCCATAAGGCAGCGGCGGTACTAGTGGTTGCTAATGTCCGTGATGCTGTAGTGGTGGTAGTCGTCGTGGTGGCTGCTGTAGCTGTCGTGGTGATGGCGGTGAGCTGTACCGTAGGCTGAAGCCGTGGTGTGGGAGCGGATATGGTAGGAGACGACATCTTCCGAAACTTAGCATAATTTGATAGATGACTGGCGGTGATGCTAGGCATGGACTGAATGTCCTGTGTGTGGGCGATCCGTCTCTTTCCCGTGTATGGACGTTCCGGCGTGGTTCCCTTTCTGATTGCTGGGTCAGAAAGGCGAGGAGGCGGATGCTGAATAACATGGGTCGGAGTTACACTAATCGCTACAGGCTGTGACGGACCTGGTCCCTCGTCTATGGTAAGTTCTTGCGGAGATGGTGACTGCAGGTAACTTGGAATGTCTATTTCCGCAGGTGTCGTAATCACTACCGAAATTGGCTGACTGGCTAACACTGTCTTAGACACTACGGTGGCGGTTGTAGTGACCATAGCCAGATGGCTAATAACTGATGCGGGTGCTGCCGAACTGGATTTTGTGGGAGACTTTTGCTTCTTACTCCACTTCAGGACTAGTGTGGATGAAGTGACTGATACCGGCGTAACGCTTCCAGACATGGCTGCGAGCAGGATTTCATGTCTGGCTGCCGGTATGTTGCTTACAGTAGCCACGGGAAGACGATGACCAACGGGATATCTACGAGTAGTGTTCTTCGTGCAGGCCATTTTCTCGGTCGGGAACCGAGATTCGAAACGGGTGGCTAAAACGGCACCATCCTCGTTCTCTTCTCCAGGAACTAATGTTACTTCTAACACGCGGTGATGATAATGGAGCGCGTGGGTTACCAAGTAGCGAGTAGCGGTGTAGAGATACCGGCACATCACACAAAAGGCTGACTGGAAGAGATGATCCTTATTAACATGAAGTGTGCGGTCAGATTTTCTAGTAAAAGTTCTGGTACATGGCTCTCCGCTAGCTAATAACGAGTTATGCGGGAACCATTTTGGGACTGGTACTGATTCTTCTTCAGACGATGCTGATAACGCTAAATCTTCAAGGAGTGACATCTCATTCCCGCATGGTAGTTGGCTGCGGGAACCTTATTCAAAACTTAATGCCCTATCTCTTCATTGTTTTTAACTTTCCAGGCCAAGTATAATACTGAAATACTAAGAAAACAGCAGAATTTGGTTTGCGACACGAAAGAAGCCTAATGCTATCTGTTCTAACCTGGTGTCGACTTTTAAAGGGAAGACAAAGTTTCAGAGCGCGCTTCCTCCTTTTATACTATTTGGTGACGTCACAGGCGGCGGATGACCGCACCTAAAAGTTTTAACAGGTGATTCGGTCATTCTTATGTGAAAGTTTCCGCTTTTTATGGCCTAGACGTCTAGGGATTAATTCTTCCCGTACAAAGGGAGTACTTTTAATTATAAGAAGACTGGCTCATTAAACTTGTCTTAATTTTGCGCATTTAACAGCCTTCGATCAACATAGAAATGTGGTACTCCTTTTTCTTGGCGCTGTCTCATCTTTTAATTAGCGTGAGGCGGGTCTCCAGATTGGATGCTTATAAACTTGTCTATTCCAATTTTAGGCTGGAGCGCTCGATGGGGTGTGTGGGAGCCAGGTGACGTCAGCGGTAATCTCCCGGACTCACCCTCGCCACTCCTCCATCACGGTGTGGTAATTGCGTCTTTAGGTGGGTCTTTTGTTTAAAGCATTTGATCCAACTTACTGGAAATAGTAGTAAATTTCACGTGGCTCTAAAAAGCACGTGGTTGATCAGAAACATATATGCTGTTTATGGCAACGGCCAAAATGCTGTTGCTGAGGTGTAGTCTGATGTAGAAGCGAGAGATAGAAATATATATGTTACATCAAGAACTTTATATTGTCCCGTATTTGCGCGAGTTCTTTAACATGCGTCTTGGTATGTGTCTGTAATAGGTAGTTCACAGCCCGTGTTGATTTATAGACTGGAACGCAAGGAAGAGAATTTTTGAAATTCTTTCTGTATTTTTACTGTCAGATTTTTTATGCCGCTTTACCCGCCCGTGCGCTAATGATTTGTAGCACGGTAGAACAGTTGTGTTCTTAATAAAAAAATTGAACAGTAAAATTGTAAGTAATTTGATGTGTGGTTTAAACAGATCTATTCAACGTTACTGACCCTGTCAAGATAGCTGTGTTTTCCGAGTGGGAGGGCTGGCCAAGCATTCTCCTCAATGGGTAGAACTAGCTCCGTCCCGGCCTAGACGAAACACATTAATACCATTTAATAATGGTTAAATTGTAGTACAACTCGCAAAGTGTGTGCCACAGTTATTACAATTTACAATGCCGTCGTTCGGAGATTGTGAATACAGTCAACCTGAGTCTGTGTCTCTGACATGTTCGTGAATTGAATCTGATACGCACGACTGGTTATCTGTGGATGATACTTGCTCTGTGGTGAAGGTGACGTTTTTATAGCCGCCAGGTGCGGGAAGGGGGAGGGGGAGGTGGCGTGAATGTCAACTTTATCGAAGTTTACCTGAGGGTATTTCACTCTGTAATGGCCGAGCCCGTGGGTGGGACAGAGTTACTTTAGAGCGCAGATGACCTGTTGGATGCTGTCGTAACTTTGATCAATCCATTAACGAATTCAACTTTTCGGTAGCAAAATCCTACTCGTGACTGACGACAATGCGGGCATCTTGCTCTCTTAATAATATCGACTGTATTTACATGTAGGTGAAGTCTGGATTTAGCTGTTTCTGTACGACGTCGGGAAAAGGGAAAGGAGTGGAGCGTTGGACAAACGTCCCTCCCATGACGCATACTGTAGATGGCTGTAGTGCTTTCCTGATATCCATATGATCAGTTCTCCCGTGACTGGATAAGAGGGTGTGTGCGGGAGATTGGTTGGCTGTTGTCTGTTGATGATTATGCTGTTGTCGGGATGTCCGGGCTGCTGTATGATGCCAATGTTATAAGCGAAGAGGGTGCATTCCAGTTTTCCATGCTGGAGAACGCCAAATCTGTTGCTATTTGTGGGAGGTGTAGTCTGCGGGAGATATTATCTCTCCCTCAATTTGTGCAGGAGGAATTTGTTGCGGGAATTTTTATGTCTCTACCGGGAATTAATTAATACCGATAGGTGCTGCTAAATGCTGTTGTTGCCGATGTTGAATGTCTCTGTTATGCTGAGTATAACCGAGCAAGTATGTGATGTATGCGCAATGATGAATTGACGCATCCAGTCTTGAAGGCAGGTGTGTTCTGTAGGTGTTGACGTTCTGTCTGTTGTGTGATGTTCTGACTGCACACAGGGGGGGGGGGGGGGGTATGGTAGGCCAATTGGATGTGGTGGCCGTTGGACAGGGGGATGTGGTCATCTCCCGTTACACGACAGTTGGTGTCTTGTCATAGTTTTTAGACACCAGGAAAATTCGAGCCGAGAGTCTGCTGAACAGGCTGCTTCCCTGCCCACCGTGGGGGGTAATGTTGGTCAGTGCGGTGCGAGATGACACCTCCTCTGTCGCAGCAGTCTCTCTCATATCTGAAGATTGACAGTCAACAGACGACGAGTGGAGTGTGAAATGGACTGGGCCGGTGATGTCCGAACTTGGTGTATAGATGAGGGACGCCAGTTGGATTTGGGGTAGGGGTGTGGTAATGGATATGGGTTCTGCTTGGGGGGGGGGGCGGGGGGGGAAATTGGTTTGGTGGTTTGGGGGCATGGTCGGATACACCTCGTTGTATGGTTTTGCGGTTCTAGACACGCCAAGGCTTCATCCAGCCTCTTCACTTCCATGCTATTCACCAAATATTCCATCCCACGGGAAGCAAGGATTGGGTCAGCCTCAGCTTCCGCTTGTGGTAACTCTATGATGGGGGGGGGGGCATAGCATGAAGTGGGTGGGAATGGGAAGAGATCGGAGGAACAACTTTCCCATCCGGTCCCTTGGACAAAACAAACACAAAATTCTTCATATACTACTTCCCAGATCTAGTAGACCCGTGCTGAGGAGGGATAGGGCGAGTATGTATCTCGTCATCGTTGTCAGGATTAGCCGCTTGTTCACCCATGTTCTGGCTTGGTAGAACGGGGGCTGAACTAGCACCGCGGTGCTCTGCGCTAACCGTGGGAATACTAATTTTTGTAGAAATATCTGTCTGGGTACCGGTGTCACGAGAAACGCCCAGCCCGAGCTCTGGTGCTGGGTCGTCACTGACACAAGGTTTAAGTCAATCGAAGTGGATGACTGAGGTCAGGCCATCTGAAGCACGGATACAGTAGGTCACATCCGACGTCTTACCCACTACCACATAGGGGCCTTTCTACTGGTAACTCAGTTTACTCGGCACGTTTGCAGACCATCGTGAATGATGTACCCAAACCATTCTTCCTGCTTCATACGGATCTCCATGCACTCTCCGGTCGTGCCATGTCTTTTGCCGCCGGTGTGCGGTGGATAAGCTTTCTCTCACTAACTCATGGGCGTGTTCTATCCTTTGCCGCAAGAGTTCGACATAGAGAGTGGTGAATTTTTTTCTCCTGGTATTTGTGGCATGGCCAGATCCAGGGGTAAGGCTAATTCACTGCCTAACATTAACCGAGCAGGGGAGTAGTCCGTGCTGGAATGTACTGAAGTGCGGTAAGCCATGAGTACATACGGGAGCCATAGGTTCCAATCTCTACAATCAAGGCGTGTTTCCTTGGTAAGCCTCTCCGCGAGAGTTCTGTTGAACCTCTCTACCATCCCGTCACTCCGGGGGTGGTATGGAGTTGTCCTTCTTTTGACGATATGGAACAATTTGCAGAGCTCTGATATGAGCCGGCTCTCAAAATTACTTCCTTGATCGGAGTGCAACTCATAAGACATACCAAGGGCGTTAGCGTTCCTATGCAATTTGCCGGGATGGTGAACAACGTTAAAGTTATGGGCCTGCAGGGATTCCTGCCATCTCGCTACCTGGCCCTCCAGATTTTTTAAGTTCCTGAGCCACCATAGCGAGGCATGGTCTGTACAGAGAGTAAAAGGGCACCCGTACAGAAAGTGCTTATATTACTTGATGAAATGGACCGCCGCCAATAGTTCTCGCTTGGTGGTTGCATATCTTCTCTCCGTTTTATTCAGAGTATGCGAACCATAACCCAATACCTGCGCTGTTCCATCTTCGGTGACTTGGGATAGAACTGCGCCTATAGTAAAAGCTGATGCCTCAGTGTCCAAGATGAAATCGAGGTTTGGATTAAGCTGAGCAATAATCGGGGCAGTCATCAAGAGTTCCTTCAGCGCCCTGAAGGAGCCTTCACACTCACTCGTCCACTCAAATGGTCGATCTTTCTCGGTGATCTTGTAGAGGGGTGAAGCAATCTCGCTGAAATGTCGGATGTAACGACGATAGTACTGGCATAGGCCAAGGAAACTCTGTGTCGCCGTAACTGAAGAGGGCCGAGGCCACTCTGCTACTGCCTTAGTTTTTGATGGCTCTGTAGCCACTCCATCACCGGATATGACGTGTCCGCAACATGTTGTTCGCTTGTTGGTGTGCTTCTGCTTCCTTGTGAATGGGAAGCCATCATACCGGTTGTCGTATGGGGCGATTATTGCCTGTATCGATGGAGTGTTGTATGGGATGAGTTTCTCCGAGATCCATGTCTCCGGAGGAAAAACTATCGTGATATTTATATAATAATTTCCGAATTTCTCGTTTTTGTGATTGCAGTAATCCAACGGTGGCACATAGATATAAATCGTGTAAATGTTCGAGTAAATCCTCAGTCATTTGCGGTGTGGTGTCAGAATGTGCAGATCATTCTAATGAGATGATGTCCACTAAATGGCCGCAGCGTACTCTGGGTTCCAGAGTGATGGGATTTGCGGTACCATTGAACACTCTAAAAGGTATTTTTTCCTTATTAGTAGTGTCCACTATCATGCAGGGACTTGCGCATTGTGAGGCGATCATATAATCAGGGTCGGGTTCCAGCATGGCGATGTGTGTTGCTTCCTAACTGTGGTGCGGTGGCCCATAAGATCTGTTCTTGTCCTGGCTCAACTGTGGCGGGACTCGATAATATTACCGCACACGTGTCGTACAATGACGATGCTGGTCCGAGAGGTATTCGTCGGCTGTGTATGTCGAGTTCCTGTTGTCTGCAGTGTATGATCGCTTCGCTGGCACTGAGGAAATCAGAGCCAAGTAGGGCATCGTTATGAATAGAGGCGATGACAACTCTCTGAATGAATTGGATTTCCTCTATTTGGATAACTAAATTAACTACACCGGCTACGGGCACATCAGCTCCAGTAGCTATCTGTCGGTAAATATTTGTAGGCTTAAGTCTTATGAGGCGGGATGCTCTCATATAAGTGCTGCTTAAATACTGTGATAGAAGCCCCAGTGTCGACGGTGGCACTAGTGGAAACGCCACTAAACAGACAGGCACATTTGTAGATTACCTTGCGATGTACCTGTGGAAGAGTTTCCAATGATGCGGTCTGTGATAATGGTATTGGAACAGCATCACTCTGTATATATTCCGCCTGTTTCCGTACTGCTTCTTTTATGCTTGTGGATGGCTGAGTGAGGAAAGGGCCAGTTCGTCATCACAGCTGGTGTGAAGACGGTGGTGAAGACGGAACTGGGGGTAGCAATGTTGGTGCTGCTGTTGCTGTTTCAGTGTAGGCGGTATTCGTGTAGACAGGGACGCGTACGGGATAACGGATAAGCTCTACCTGTGCAAGCCATTTCCTACAATGCTTAATAGGATGCTTTGGTGAAGCGCAGAAGAAACAATGATGTCTCCAGGGATGTGCGTTCCTCCGTTTATGTCGGCGCTTGCGGATCCATGAGGTGGAGTGAATCGTCTCTCCTGAATTGCTACTGTCTGTGGATGCTGAAGATGATGATGGTTGGGGTGATGTTCTGCATACCACCAGAGGGCACCGATAATCTAGTGCCTTCGTGGCGGGACGTGGTGCTTTCAAAAACGTTGTCTCAGCGGAGGTGTTACAACCTACCACTGCCGTTTTACTTAGGAAAGAAGGCCTGTCATGTGCGGAAGAAGAAGGGGATGTCCTTGCTGCGGATGTGGGAGGCATCGTAGGCACTGACATATGTGAAGCCGTGTATTTTGATGTCGGTGTGTAAGCTGATTCCTGTGGATGATGGTTAGCCACTGAACGTTGTTGTGTGAAAGCCGCAGTTGAGCCGGGAGATGGATACGGACACCGAAGTGGCTCTGTGCAATTCGGTGCCCTTAGGAGTTTGACTGTTTCTCTGGTTGTGGTGTGCTACGGTCTGGAGCAGGCATTGTAGAGGGAGGTCGGTTAGGACACCGCTCCCTCCAATGTCCTTGCTGACCGCATCAAAAACAAGTGTTCGGTGGTGGTGCGGTGTTGGTGGTGTTTGCTGTCCTAAACTGAGTAATGGCGAGGTTGGCGCTGATTGTTGTAAATAAATTAGTGAGTGCGGAGATTTGTTTGTTAATCTCTTCTATCCGCTCTCTTATGTTGCCATTGTTGTTGTTATTTTGCTGGTTCACGTGCGCGGGGGCTCCATTGTACCCTCCTCTATGGGCACGGCCCCTTCCTCCAGGTGCTTGATTTTGATTAGCATTCTGCACATCCGACTGTGGTGGTGTCTGGGTGGTCGGTGTTGATGATCCAGGGGGAGCACTAGCGGGCGGGGTGATAGCTGCACCCTCTATCTCGTTGATAGGATGGAGTTGGCGTCGGTTATTCTTTTCCTGCTCCAGAAAGTTCTCAATATGTACCGTGGTTGCCGTTAATTGGGCCAAACTTCCATGGTCGCTGAGAAACAATTTTTCTTTCAGGGCGGGTTCACCGCTTAATGCATCGATGAAAGTATTGAGATGCAAATGGATCACGCCCTCCGTTTTGATGCTCGGATATGCGCGGGTGACTAGCCTCCTAATTCGGCTAGCTGACTCGGCTAGAGTTTCTCCCGCGCGTCGTCAAAGATTTTTAAGTTGAAGACAACTGGTTTCTCTGAGGGCTGTGTCGCCGAATCACTCCGTCAGTGCTCGTTCCAACTGTGTGTAGATGGGTGTGTAATCAGTTCCTAGATCCTCAAGAACTTGGAGGGCTTTTCTGGAAAGCTTTGCGGCGAGATATTCACCCATTTGCTGATCATTCCAGTGGTTAGTGCGACTTATTATTTCGAACTTAATCTTATAATTGGTCCAGTCATTTTCCTCACTAAATTCGGGAGGGAGGATGACTCAGCCAAGACCATGGGTAGAACACAGCGGCTGAAATCTGTGTGGTGCAGTTATCTGGGAAGTTGATGAATATCCTGAGGTTGGTCGTGGTGCAGGTGGCGGTGGTGTTGGTGTTTCCCGTCGATGTTGATGCCGATACCGAGGAGCAAGGACACGCGTACTCCAATTCAATGAGTCCGCCCCATTTGTAGAGCCATAGACAGGCATGGGTCTATGGACAGGAGGCGGATTGTTGTGAAGATTGCGTGGTCGTTCCCCCCGAGGTGAGGACTGACGTTCCTCATATGGCGGTAGTGCTGTCGGCTGATGGTTGTGATGTGTTGCATGACTGATATACCGTCGAAACGATGGTGCCGATTCCTCCTGATATTGCCGCAGTAATCCCCTTGAGTATATTTTTTCACTAGTAGGGGGCGGTGCGGGAGGTTGTCTATGTTGTGGATTATCACCCGGCCATACAGTTTCCGTAGATGACACGGGTGAACGATAGTAGTCTGAAGGGCTGTAGATATGCCCGTACTCGGGTCTTTGTCGGAGTCGTCCACGATTCGGCCCTGATGGTGTTGGCCTGTCGCGGATGTCCGAGATGGTTCTGAATTCTTTTCCCGCCTGTGAGGCATCTCGAAAGGTGCCATCGCTAACAGGCGAAAACAGGTTATAATGCAGGGTTGTTGATCCCGCTGAATTTCTGGCATAGTCGGTGAGCATGTGTGCTGAAAATCCATCGTATGAGGCTACCTCTTGATCGAGGGAGTCCTCGCTAAACGGAGATGGTATTGAAGTAAGCTCATTTGCCCTGTCGGTGGGGCTTAGAATACACCTTCCGTATCCTCTGCGTGTCATAAGAGGCGACCAAAGGAGGTAAGGGTGAGGTAACCCTGACAGAAACCTCGAGTGCTGAAGACGGAGGTTCCAGGCTGCATGGCGCACTCTAATAAACCATGGATCCACGCACTTAACGCATATGATCATGTCGATAGTCACTTACAGGACTGGCGGTATGATCAGCAAACGAAAAGAAGAAGAAGAAGTAAGCTCACTATATGGTGTGGGCATGAGTTCGCTGCGCGTTACTGATTTTCTTCGGCCCCACATCGGGTGCCACTTGTAGCTCACCGGGTAGTATCGGGCCATTCCAGTGTATCATGTCGAATCACCGCGCCGCAAGTGCACGACGAGTGATGACGCTGGTTAGCATCAGGTCCCGGGGTGACGGACCTTGTAAGAGACTGCCCTGCGGGAAACAAAAACCGGCTCCTAAGGCTGGTGGAACTCAATCATTCCGGTGGGGCCATGCGACCATCATCGCGAACGTTAAACACAACGATCTCATCCCACGAGTTTGTGTTACCAGTATTCCTGTCCATAGCAATTTCGTGATCTATGGACCTACAAGATTTGATTTGGTGACCTACAAAATATAAGTCTATACAATGCGTTTACCTAAACAAATAAAAATATGCTAGCTAAAACTACAATCAGAGCATTCGAAAATACGAGACATAGAGACAGGTAGATGAACTTTTGAACATGGGGCTCCCGGAGGTACCACACAGACTCGTAGGTCCACAGAGGTATCACCGCAAGGGAGGCTCCCGTACATGATACTTAACTAATTAACTTAATATAAGTTATTATACCGCTATGCTGAAAGGAAAAAGGTTATTTCAGACGAAATGTGGGGTGCCTCACGCGGCCACTACTCCTGATGCAAGTTTTGGGTGAGGAGTATTATCCTGGCGTGGACCGTCGTCGCTGAATCCTTGCGAGAGGCAAGTGCCTCATGCAGGCCTCGATCTCGGGAAGGTGTCGCCACTGCTTAAAGCGGGAGAAGAGTAGTAGGCAAAAATGGGCCCACTCTAATATTTCAACCAAACATGCTTTAGAACGAAAAGACCGTACCTAGTGAGATTATGACTATAGGGGTGCGTACTGTTTTACGTGAAGACGGGACGGAGGATTCCCGATGGATTCCCTCGTCACCATCTTATGTGATTCTTGGTATGCTGAATTAGTAGTTGCCGCTTTATTTATGCGGGCCTTCTGCTTTGATTAATTTACTGTTAGGTGTTTTTCAAAACAAGACATCCATACTAGAGACAGCGCTCATACATGTTACGTAGTAAGATGTCCAAACTGGATAAGAATCCGAATATCCCGCTCCATAACCACATAAAACGTTACAAGACATGCATTACTTTTCACGAAAGCATTATTAGGCCAGTGTCCTATCGTTATGGTGGGTGGTGAGAGAAACGAATTCCCACCATAAATGTCCTTCCCAAAAGGGCGTGGCAGATCTAAATATCATGCCCAGACATTTTAACAGAATTCGGTGGGGATGCGCATCTCACCCGTCACCGGGTCCTATGGAACTAACAGTTTTACCTGTCATTAGGTTTATATACAAGTTGCCAGTTTTGCACTGCGGTGCAGGAGGATTGTCAGTAAATTAGATAATAATAATTAATACAAGTGTTTTCGCAGTGCTTTCCTACATTGGCTTAAAAGTGCTAACTACTTAGTATCCGAAGATACATGGGAAATGTATGTGACACCGCACTTCTGGCCATTACCGCTCAGAAACCCCAACAGTTTCCGAGAGTCGGATCGGCCCATGGTGCGGATAGGGACATCCAAACAATTGAGAAGCCACAAGGCTGAGTGGAACACGAAGAGAGACACAATCTTAGCTATGAGTCCTACCGGAGTGTGGGGCTAGATTATCACACTACCGGAAGAGAAGAGTATATTACACAGTATGTAATGAAGAAAGTGTTATAGCACGGACAGCGACCTTAGTGGAAAATTGTTGGTGGCGGGAGAAAGTGCTGCATATATAAATGTTGCTGTATAGTGTTTCCTACATGCACTCCAGGCCTATATTTTCTATGAATAAACAAAACATATGAACGGATGGCCACTGGCCATATATATACATAATCTAACCAGAACAATCAATACAGTGTCAAGTGATCGAGATATATATATAACAGTACAGGTTCACGAACCTACTATGGCGCGGTTAGTAAAACACCTTACAGAAAATGAGAATAACTATAAACAAATACAGAAATTATAACTAGCGGTCCTAGGACCGGTACGGTTCCTTTTAGTCATCGGGACCGTTATTGCGGATACAATATAATTAACAAAACCTATATAGAGAAATAATTAAACTGTGAAGTATAGTTACTTGAATACTCGGTAGTCATTCTTAAGTTAGGCTACCGTGTTACTGAAATTGATACATTGATCCATAGTCGACGTGAAATGATGCGTTCTACGGAAGCGGGAAAGTTCCCGCAGGTTGGTTCCCACAAGCTGTTTTCCGCAAACAAGACTTTCGCAAGAACACTCATGGCGGGAGTGCATCGCTTAGTGCTGTAGGCCTAATAGATTGTCTAATGAGCTGTCAGTAAAAGATACGATAGTACTACGTGGTGAAGAAAGTTCCCATACACCGATGGCACGGATGGAAGGTCAAAACAACCCGTCAATAGCGGGGGTTGTCAAAGGCAAACGAGGATACAAAACAAAGCTTACGGTGCTGGGTACGTCACCCAGCTCTGAAGACGCACCGGGCAGAATTTACTTGCTGCGGTCGAAAGTCGAAAGAACCGACACGATGTAAGTGCGGCAAAGATTGAAATACCACTTTTAGGCATGGCCGGCAGATCCAGAGAGTCATCGATCAAAGAACATCCCATCTCTACATCTGTAGACTCACATATGCAGGCCGTAAAGGTCTCACCGCAAATTTGTGTTCCGAATGTAGCTGTTGGTATTCGTAAACAATTATCAGAAGTTCCAAATTACTCCCGTAAGGGGGGAGTTACAAAATTGTTTTTGCTGCGGTGGGTTGGAGAACTGGTAGCTACGGGAACACAACGGAAACTGAAGTCATATGCGTAATATCCATTGATCGTAGCTAGTACAGGTCCAACCCGTTCGGCTCCTGGCCGAGGATGCTCTCGATCACTGGATCGCTCCTTTTATACTCCTCGCGACGTCACAGGAGCAGGCTTCGTCCAATCATCGTTCGAGCAAGAGTCAATCAGCGCGGTGCTAATAATAGCCCAGTCGAACGTTCTAGAACATTCTAGAAGCTTTGAGTCCACGTGGTTATGACGTCACGGAAATATTTTGATAATCATGAAGAGTTTTCCCTGGATAACTCAGCCATTTCTCAACCGATTTTGAAATGGTTTACAGATTAAAAAAGCCCGTTAAATTCTGGTCTTGATTAATGCCAGACTTAACGGGAACAGACAATCAATAAAAATTATAGGGTACCATCTTGGTACACTAAAAGCGCCATCCTATCTAGGTCGTAACTACGCGCTCCATATAAACAGCGTCCTAGCGCGCATGCGCATCATGAGTTTTAACGAATTTTCTCCCATAGGCCTATATACGCTTCTGGCTCTACCCAGAGGGGCGTGTTCAGGAAACGAATCCAGGACGGGCGGCGCGTACCCAGCTCAGCTGGTACGGCCGGTATCCGACCGGTCGATCCGAACTACACATATACTTTTAACCCTTTAGGACATGTAGCTATTCATTAACCATTTCACCACTGAATTCCCCATGTCTCACTTTCATTGCTACCTTACAGGAAAACTATTGAATACTTTGAAATTAATTTGACTGGCAGTTGTTGCTGCCTTAGGCAGCAATGGCTTCCAGTCAAATTAATTTCAGAATATTCAACAGAATAAGTTTTTTATCGTGAAGAATATACTTTTTACAGGGATTTGTCTGTGAAATGATTAACTAAATACACAATTAAACACGATCAACATATATTCAAAGTTGGTTAAGATTATTTACTTTTATGCATATAGTCACAGTGCCGCCCTTTTACAATCAGTGGTGCTTCCCTGCTGGCCAACTGTCTACTACTAACTGTTTAACTGTTAACGCAGGGGAAAACTTCTTTCCAACCCACTCACCCAACCCCAGCCCATATGCACCTCCAAATCTGCTCCTGCATCTCAAAACTCGGCATACCCAGCATGTTATCATACTATATCTCCTGCCAGCCATGGATAATTAAAGGACAATTCTGGGATTGGGAAAAGTGTAGTTTATTTGAAAGATTATTATATGACTAACATATTGGATCCTAAATGAAAACAATAGACAAATAATACGAGGAATTATACCATCGTACACATGGGATTTTTTGTCTCCTGGGCGGTGCCATTTTCTTGCAACGAGAGCGAGATTTCACGAGATCCTGACGTCATCCCCGCACCAACGCTATCTTTGCCGAGCATGAAGGCTGTACAGTAAATATGTATATGCACGGAGGCCTAACCTGTGCTAATTTGTAATCGTTAGGACATTGTCCAGTTAAGCCAGTAAGTTTTTCAAGTAATTCTAGTATCCGAAGTCGGTGGGGGAATTGTTACGTCATAGACCACTGAAGCATAGATTCCATTTTCACCATCCTATCAGAATGTGTTCATTTTGGTAACAATCCTGCTGTAAGTCATTTCTGTGCACGACAGCAAAACGTTTCAGCAAAAAAAATTTCCAAAACCATGTAGACCATTTTATATTGTGTTCGGTCGAAAGTAACATTGAATTGCACACGAAATACTTACTTGATGTCTTGGCTACTTTAGGCTGGCCAATTAATTTTGATAAATCGTCTTTGGAGCCGGATCAATGTAAAGAGTTTATTGGCTATTTAATTGATACTTCAGCGGATCAGACAGTTATTAAGATACCCCAGCAACGCATTTTCTGTTTAAAAGAAAGCCATTAAACGCGCATTAAATAAGGGTGTTATATCAGCTGCATTTTGCCCGCTAAATTACTACTAAGAAATTTGTATCGTTTACTCAATACTAATAGACATTGGCGGGATACGTTAATTATTGATGAATCTTCCAGAATGTACTTGAACTGGTGGGCTGATTCTCTTTCAAAATGGAACGGCATTGTTTTATCCGGAAATCAGATAGATATTCAAATGGTTACAGATGCGTCCAGTATCGCGTGGGGTGCATGGATTCCAGGACAAGAAGCACGAGGCTTCTGGAATCACAGACTAGCATACAAACATTCAAATTACCGAGAACTGTTTGCCGTGTTACTGGGACTGAAGTCCTTAAAACAATTTCTCGCGAACAAAACAGTCCAAATATTGCCAGACAATATCACAACAGTAGCTTTCATAAACAGTATGTGAGGGTCATCCCTCGAGTTAGACCTTGTGGCACGGGTCATACACGTAGAAGAGATGAAAATGAACTGCACCTTGGTGGCAAGCTATTTGTCAGGGGAACACAATTAGAAAACCGACCAACTTTCACGCCTTGCATCAACTTACGAATGGCAGCTACACCCCAAACTGTTTTCGTATATAGACAGAATTTGGTGTCCCCACCACAGGTTCGCTCCGTTGGTAACAACTCAGTTGCCTCTGTACAACAGTCAATATTGGGATCCTGGAACGTCATGGGTCGATGCATTAGCTCAAACAAATTGGGCTACCATGAACAATTGTGTAAATGCGCCATTTGCTCTCCTTCCACATGTACTCGAGACCGTTGATGAACAGGGGGCTGTGGCTACAATCATCGCTCCTTGGTGGGAGGAACAAGTGTGGTTTCAAAAACTAAAGAAAATGTAACTAGATGTACCAATTTCGCTTCCATTGTCGAACAGGACAATTTTAGTTATGGGTCCAAAAGTGGAACCACTAAAAACAAGAAATTGAAGATATGTGCTTGGAGAGTTTCTGGCAGAAAAGATTAGAACGTTTCGTTTGGTCTCATAGAGCCACAAAATCGGTCATATTAAGTTGGGCTCAATCTACTCTTAATACATATAATAGACACATGGCTAGTTATATTTCGTATTGTGTTGATAGAAATGTTGGTTTTAAAGATGAAACAAATCATAATATTGTAGCAGATTTTCTTTGTCATATTGCGTCAAAATCACAAAGACATGAATCAATTCTTAAATCGTCAGCGGCATAAATATCATGTCTTTACGAAGGATTATGTAAACATTCTCCAATGCATAATGCGGACATTAAGCGACTCATTGTGGGCGTAACAAAATCTGGTACCAGCGAACCTACAAAACGGTCGAAGCCGATGCCAATAAAGGCATTTGTTCGGTTATTTAGTGCTTGGGACACCAATGATGTGTTGCCTATGAAATGCCTGCACCTTAAATCAATAACGTTACTAGCGCTTAGACTGATGCTTACACGCCCATCAGATTTGGCTCCAAAAGGTGTGATTCTAAATAAAGAAAATCTGTCAATTGATAGCATAACTTTATCGTTAGACAATGTAGATTTCAAACCAGATAATTCATTAACTATTGCTTTTTTCGGGATAAAGAACGATGCATCCAGGACTGGTTTCGAAGTTATTATTCCAGCAAACAATAAGGATCCATCTATGGATCTAGTTTCATCTTTACGTACGTACGTTTCGCGCACCAGTATGAGACGTCCTACAGACTTAAATCCGTTGTTTCTGACATTGAATAAGCCGTTTAAACCTATTTCCAGTGATACTGTATCACACGTTTTGGAAGAAACAATTAACATGGCTGGATTATCTAATCAGGGATTTTCAGCAAGTCGTTCCGGCCCACGGGTGCTACGCTTGCTATACGTACAGGTATGCTACCAGAGACTGCTATGCAGATAGGGAGGTGAAAGACTAAGGATACATTTATGAATCACTATATGTATCCAAACGCGCCGGCATCATATACGTCAGACGTTCAAAGCGAAGCTTAGGCAGACAATAGACTGCTTCATCTGTACAACGGTCTGAATTTGTGTTTAACTTTAAGACTGTTCGTGTTTACGGTTCTATCTCTAAATTAGGCATCATTATCATCATTATCATCATAACATCAAAATGCTGTTTTTGTAAATTCCAATGACAATTTTACAAAATAGTCTTCTCTTGGTCTGCAAATAGACATTAACGGAGCACAAAAGTTTTATATTTAGTATTCTGTTAATCAAAATGAGGAGCACATTGAGCGCTTAGAGGCGCTGTTGATCCAAGGTGGGTATGGGTGGAGAGAGAGAGAGAGAGGTGGTGGGGGGGGTGGTAATAATTGTTAATTGTTATTTTATTTTCCAATCATCTACACTTAATAATTGACTAAATAGATGTTAATTCTACATTTTTGCAGGAGAGTGACAAATGCGTGTACACGTGTACTGGTATTGATCAAATGCACACCCCTAATATATATATATATATACATATATATATATATATATATATATATATATATATATATATATATATATATATATATATATATATATATATATATATATATATATATATATATATATATATATATACTGAACCAAAATTGTTTAGCAACACTGAGAATATTACTGTATAAATGTTATTTAACAAAAACAATAAATTGATTCAAATATATTATTTAATTGATAGGTCATTTTCCAATTTGAACAACAGTCTCTTGTTACTGTAATGCTAGCATTGCGCCTTTAACACGGCATCATTCAACTTAATTTAAATAATGACACTGAGCTGTCAATACCGGTTGTGACCTCCGCGCGCATTAACCACCGCCGTACATCGCTTTCTCATGCTTCGAATTAAGCACCTGATGTCACGAAGAGGAATCGCGTCCCATTCCTGGAGCAATGCAGCTTCCAGCTCCCGCACGTTATGAATATGTGGATGGTTCTCACGCACCATACGGCCAATAATGTCCCACACGTGTTCGATAGGAGACAGGTCCGGTGATCGCGCTGGCCAGTCCAACACCGGAACGTTGTTAGCCTCAAGGAAATCATTGGTGACCCTAGCTGAATGAGGACGGGCGTTGTCTTGCTGGAACATAAAGTCTGCATGATGCTGCATAAAAGGGATGACAACAGGGGCGACAACTTCTTCACAGTAACGTTGAGCCGTTAAATTTCCGCGAATCACAATAAGATCTGTTTTGCCATTTTCATGGATTCCAGCCCACAGCATGACACTGCCGCCACCGAATATGTCGTGCTGAATGATGTTGGCTGCATCATACCGTTCTCCTAAAGGTCGTCAAACCCGTTGCCTACCATCCGCCATATCCACACAACACCTCGACTCATCGCTGAACAAAACGTGGCTCCATTGTTGAACACGCCATCGCTGATGAGGTCTTGCCCATGCAAACCGATTCTCGATGTGACGCTCTGTAAGCGGAACAGCAACAAGTGGACGACGGGCATGCAGTCCAGCATCATGGAGTCTGTTTCGAGCTGTTTGTGCATGCGCTGTAGTGCCGGTAGCGGTGTGCAAATTACGGGACAGCCGCGGCGCAGTCTCAAACCTGCGACGTCGTGATGACGTCACTAAGTAGCGGTCTTCTCGTTGTGTTGTTGCTCTCGGTCTGCCAGATCGTGGTCGGTCATTAACATGTCCAGTTTCCTGCTCACGTTGGCGGAGACGGGAAATGGTTGAGGCGCGAACATTAAAATGTCGAGCAACAGCGCGAACGCTTTGCCCAGCAGCGAGTCTTCCCATTGCTTCATGGCGCTGATTTTCGGGTATCCCTGGGCGGCGGCCCATGTTCGGTAGGGTAAACTTTTAAGCGTTTCCTGTTAACGTTATGTTATCTGCTTTTTCAATATGGTGAATGTTTGCCTTCGCTACCCGCCAATTTGGGCCAGTGCATGAAAAATGCATTTTCACATGGAGTAAGCGTGCGGCCGAGAAATGCTAGAAATGATTTGCATTTCTTCATGATCAGCGAGACACTACATTGACGAAACATGCCTGCAAATTTGGTTATAAATGGACCTATAGTTTTAATACAACAACCCAAACTTCACTGTTGCTAAACTTCTTTGGCTCTCTCTCTCTCTCTCTCTCTCTCTCTCTCTCTCTATATATATATATATATATATATATATATATATATATATATATATATATATATATATATATATATATATATATATATATATATATATATATATATATATATATATATATATATATATATATATATATATATATATATATATATATATATATATATATATATATATATATATATATATATATATATATATATATATATATATATATTAAGCCTACGTGGTTTCCGGACATTTCACATGCTATGGATTTTATAAATGTGCTCCCTATTAATTGAAGCATGTATTTACATGTTATGCACCCTAATTTATCTTCTCGACCAAGCTTCTGCACTTACCTGATGGTGTCATATGGCAGGCAGACAGGTAGGTAGGCAGAAGCGTATACAGGCAGGCATGCAGGCAGACAGGCAAAACATACTCCACTATCATGCGCGGAAAATATATAATATGAATAATACCAATTCAATTGTTGTCAGACCAGGAGGCGTCAGGGTAAATGCTTCCCTGAGCACAGCGCGGCTCCTTCGATCGCTTTCCCCAGATAGAGGTATGCCATTCACAGACAGCAGTAGATCCCCGTCACTACAAGAGAGATGCCAAAATGCATTCATTTCTAGATATGCCCCACACCATTTCTAGCGATGCCCCACACCATTTCTAGCGATGCTCCACACCATTTCCAGCGATGCCCCACACCATTTCTAGCGATGCCCCACACCATTTCTAGCGATGCCCCACACCATTTCTAGCGATGCCCCCACACCATTTCTAGCGATGCCCCACACCATTTCTAGCGATGCCCCACACCATTTCTAGCGATGCTCCACACCATTTCTAGCGATGCTCCACACCATTTCTAGCGATGCCCCACACCATTTCTAGCGATGCCCCCACACCATGTCTAACTAAGCTCCAAGTTCAAGTTCAAGTTTATTTACACCCAGCTGTAACCATTTATACAATAATGTTTTGTTGTTATTATTTTTATTATTATTATTATTATTATTATTATTATTATTATTTATAATTATTGTTATTATGCCTTTGTAAGGTCTGAGTGAAAAAGTGAACATGAACTTGGTCACTATTGTTCGAGGTGTTGAGATATTGACCCTCGGTTGTGCTGATTGGTGGGCGTAATGAGTTGTGAAAGTGTTAGGAGTGTGAAGAGGGTTAGGGTTAAGATTCAAGATTCAGGATTATTTATTACCAAATAGATAAATAGTTTAACACTTCAATACAGGCATCCACCAAAGGCAAGGCCTATGATGCGGTGGAGCCTTGACATATAACATTTTCAATATTATGTTTATACATATAACAAATAATAATAATAATAATAATAATAATAATAATAATAATAATAATAATAACAATAAAAATAATAATAATAATAATAATAATAATAATAATAATAATAATAATAATGCCTGCATTCATGCCCTAGATTTAGACCCGTGAAATCTGTATGTTTGTTGTAAGGCTTTGTGGCAATATGCTGGGCACTCAATGGCTCATCTAGTCCAAATATTTTCAAAATATTCGTCAGAAGGCTTATTAAATCGTCAAGGCACTCGCTTGTATAATCGTTTGCCTATTTCGTGCAGAGTTATAAACCCCTTTATATACGCTATACTTGGATATCTGGACTGATGCACCCTAGGTTAAGAACACTCTAGACTTATAATCCATTCAACCATGCACAGCGCTACCCGAAGAGAGAATAGCAGAGAGATTGCGAGTATACTCTAAATGGGTTAACATTCAGAATTCAGATGTGGTGTTTTTCCTACATGAGAACAATTTGTAATGACGCCATAATGCTCAGCCAATCACGTGTACAATCGCCAATGCTTGTTCTGTAGAGCTATTGGTATGGTAATGATGCGTGCAGTTGTTAGAGGCTGGGCCCAATTTAAATATTGATGACGTCATCGCTCCAATTCAACCATGCGCATGTTTGCCCGAAAAGGTAATGGTAGAGTAGATTGTGAGCAAATTCTAAAAGGTTTAACATACAGAACGCAGAGGTGTAGCAGATCCTGTCCGAGAACAACTCAATAATGCAATGTCAATCCATGTATGTCCAAGTCTGGGTCTCTTCTATCAAGTTGACATAGTCTTAACGTAAGCTACGATATCCTGCAGAAATACCTAAAAATGCTATCACACACCCTTCACATACACCCACCCCCATCCCACCCCCACCTCTAACATGGTTACCCCAAACACAACACCCCTAATAATAATAATAATAATAATAAAAATAATAATAATAATAATAATAATAATAATAATAATAATAATAATAAGGTCTGCCATAGATTTATACCCAGTGAAATCTATCTGCTTGTCTTGTGGAAATATGTTTGGCACGCAATTGCTCATTCAGTCAAAATATTTTCAAAATATTCACCAGCAGGCTTATTAAATAGTAAAATAGCACAAATACCCGGCTATTCTCAGCAGAGTTATAAAGCCTGTCTGAACATGCGCTATGCCGAGATGCATGGACTGAGGTGTGCTAAGTTAAACCTATCACAAAATCCTAGCGGTAGGATGTACGCTCAGGTGAGCTTCCCGAAACTATTTTCAAAACAGAGCATTCAAATTGGAAAACATTCAATTCACACAACCTATTGATCTATTTCCAGTTCATGATGTGCGTGCGTGCGTGCGTGCGTGCGTGCATGTGTGCGTGCGTGCGTGCCGATGTACGTGTGTATGAGAATTAATGTGTGCGTGCGTGCATGGGTGCATGCTCATGTAACGTGCGTAATGGAGTTCAAACGGACACGTGCTAAGCAAAAACTGGTAGAGTGTTTGGGGATAATTTATCGAGGTCATCATACATCAGGCTTGGGTCCAAGTACAGGTTATTGCATTTAAATCAAATGCCAATGTGTGTAAATGATTTAAATGCAAATGCATGTGCAAATGCAGCCTAGATCCATTGTATTTAAATGCAAATGCAAATGTTTGCAACTTATTCAAATACAATTGCAAATATAAATGCAAATACAAATATATTTGCAAATGCATATACATATTTGGGGCACACCTCTGGTATTGAAATTCTGGACCACAGTAAGCATCTGTTATCTATGCATCTGCCAGGAGTGAGTGTCTTAGGAAAAACGTTTTGTAGTTTAAAGATGTAGTGGGTTCTAACTTATGAGCAATGATTTGACTGGACATACATGGATTGACATACCTATATTGAGTGTTCTCGAGCAGGAATCGTGACACATCAGCGTTCTGAAGGTTAAACCATTTAGAATATGCTCACGATTTATTCTCCCATTGCCTCTTCAGGCAGACATGTGCGTGTTCTAATGAGAGTTATGACGTCATCAAAATTTGAATTAGCCGCCCCACCCAACCCCACCCCACCACCAGGCCACCTTATGCTTCGAATACATCTGCAGACAAAGCCTGCTGAAGATATTTTCAGAATATTTGGACTGGATGAGCCATTGAGTGCCCAACATATTTCCACAAAACCCTACAAGCAAACTGATTTCACGGGTGTAAATCTAACGCATGAATGCAGGCCTCGTTATTATTATTATATTAATTATTATTATTATTATTAACATTATTATTAATATTAATATTATTATTAGTATTGTTATTATTAATATTATTATAATTAGCGGCATTGCGTAGTGGTTAGTGATAACATTTTGAGGTATTTCTGAAGGATCTCGTAGCTTATGTTAAGACTTTTTCTTCTTGATGGAAGAGACCCAGGGTTGGACATACATGGATTCACATTGCTACATTGAGTTGTTTCAGGGCAGGAGACGCTATAGCCTGGGAGTTAGCATGTCATCAATATTTGAATTATCCCCAGGCCTCCTAACAGTTTCATGGTTCATTATCTTGCAATATAGACTAGGTCAGTTTTCAAAAAATGTAAACGATGGAGGCAAATCGTGTTAATGGCTGGAATACATGCTTACTAGCGGTATTAAGGTGTGATACATCCAAATCTGGTATATGTCGGCTTCGATTTTGAGGTATTACCACTCTAATGCTTAGATAAAAATGCCTGCCATATTTATGAGTATCATATGTCGAAATGCAGTATTGCTAATTCTCACCGTATTCAACTGTGCATTTTAGTGCCAGTTCCAAATGTAAATGTAATTATGTTAATCAAAATAATCCTAATATGGCATAGAGTTATGTTATTGAGTGCAACATGTTACGTGTTAACCCTTTTAATTACAATCAAGCCTGTCTATAATGATCACGTGTGCATGTGGTATCATAAGAAATGTATCGTCACATCTCGGTATCCGCCATGAAAATAGATGATGACACCACATTAACAATTCCTTCATCCGAATATCAAGAGGATGATACATTTCTGCCCATGATCCATGTTGCACTACGCATGTAAGGTGATGTTATCACATGCTAAGCCTGAAGGGTCTGATATATTTGAATAGAAGGCCATAGATTCTTTTCGTGACAGTTTATACATGTTCCTAGACTTGCTGCTAGGAGGTAATCGGCTCATAGAAGACCATACACCTAGTGAAGATAACGACAATCTTGAGTCTCTCTGATAGAATAGAATACTCAGCAATGAACAGGATGCAATATACAGAGCTGGTGGAGACAAATATCATACTCCAAAACAAGTCATGTAGGTGTGGGTAGTATTCGCCACAAAGTGACATGATCATAGGAATTGGTAAACTTGTTCCACAAATCTGGTCATATTATGAGCACTGGAATAAAGTACTGGAAACAAGCTATGACCATGGTGCTGTCATTCCAGCAAACCTGGTCAAGGGACGTTTTGTTCATCTCTCGACAGACAATGTGGACAGTAATGAAAGCACAATTGATGGAAAAGGAACTTTTTATGTCATTCAAGTTGCAGCGTGTCGGACAGGCCCAGCCAATACTAATCTGCTTAATGGTATCAACCTTTCAAAGACAGGAACATTGCATATCCCAGATGTGATAAGTGATATAATACCATCACAGAGGCGTCACAGAGCTCCTTTTCACAGATCAAAATGCGGTGGAAGGATCACACCGCCAATTCACCTTTCCAGAGTACCCACCCATCATATGACGTCATAATGAACTGCGTGATGTGTACAATGACATCATAACGAATGACGTCATGAATGACGTCGATAAGTACGTCACGAACGCATATTTGAAGACGGTCTATGCGTTGTTGTACAAATTGTTTGCTTTTACTATTTAATAAATATTCTGTTGAGTATTTTGAAACTAATTTGACTGGGCGCTGTTGCCATAGGCACCCAGTCAAATTAGATACAAAATAGTCAACAACTTTCCTGTATAGTTTTCAGGAAATTGATAGCTAGAGCATTTGGGGATCGATCAATCCCAACACGGCGAGGTGTGGGTGGAGCTTAGCTAGTGATGGGCGGGGCATAGCTAAAAATGGAAAGGTCCATTGAGGTATGTCCATCAGCAATGAAAGCTTAGGCAACAGATATGTCATTCATAATGGCTCAGTCATCTCAAGGACTAAAGACTATGCGGACTGTCTTTAACGAAATGGCTAGCACAACCAACCCAAGGCAAACCTCAATAGGATATCTACCTATAATACAGGTTCCTGTGCACGAACCTAATACGTTGAGCGCAGTGGTACAGTGAGTATTACACGTTGCGCAAACAATCGAGCAGCAGCATGTTGTTCTAACAGTGGATGAGGCTCTTTATCCGAAGTGGATGAAACTCAAATGGTCATGCGCTATGCCGAGACTCATTGTGTTTTGGGTCGGCGTATGAAGGACTCGGGCATGTGTCAGCTGTGAGTAGAATGTGACATTTTTGGTGCCAATGCCACCCAGCCAGTAATAGTCCATAAACTCATATTTCGGGCTCTATGGCAAATATTTCTTTCACGGCTGTATGCCCATCTTGTAGTGTTGATCTGGAGCTACGAGCAGAGCTCAACCTTGAGGAAACAAAATTTGACAGTAAACATATAGCGAGGCACAGCGGGATGGATTGTGGGATCTCCATCTATATGCATTTAGACATATGCTACCGTACTTCTTCCGATGTGATCATGACAATTACGACAAATTGGGTACGGTTTATCGGCCCGAGATAAGAGACTCCACCCAGACGTCCTAAATGAGTTCCAGCAAGGTAATTTTGTGGTCGAAGATGCTGAACGCGCTTCGAAAAAGTTTCCACAGATCAAAGTACTGAATGGCTACTGAATGGATGAATGCCTGTAATAGGATCTCAGACTTAGGTAATGTTAAAGTTAACCATGCGTGATGAAGATGCGGTGTACAAACATGACTCCACTAAAATGAAGGAAGGTCAGAGATCATAATGGTTAAGCAAAGTCGGTCAGATTACTAAACAGCATGGTATCTTTCAAAATCATGCTATGAGTATACATAACATAGTGCTCAACGATTTAGCTACTCCTGAGATCCAGGAACCATTGCTTGCTGCTAAATGTTTAGCTTAAGACCAACTTGGCGTATTTGTTAAGAAACAGCTATGTTAGGCTCCACAGAGTGACCAACATGTGACCTGAAAGCTCTCATCTACAAGAATAACGCTCTGACATTTGATTCATTGTACACCATTGTACAGAACATCAAAAGCAAGCAGAAAACTATCAAAGAGGACATAAACATCTTGCAAAGGCTCACAATAGCGTACAGGGCAGGGCGTGATGTTAACCCAGATGCATTCCTTCACCATGAGCTTTTGTCTGTACCACTGTCTCTCGCCACAACCAATGGCAGCCTACATTCTAGCAACAAGTTATTGATAGCCAATATACTAGCGGAAAACGTCCTGACACCACCAACTGTTTCACTTGTCGAGCCATGCTGTCGGCTGATTGATGGCCAAGCATTGGTGGTCTTGGAAAGCCAACATATGTTAAAGCATTTGGTGAATAGGGTAACACATTTTCAGAAATAGTATATAAGACGGGAACAGTATTTGACCGAATTGATGTTACATTTAACAGGTATAGGAAAGAATCAATCAAAGCAGCAACAAGGGTAGGGGTGTGTGTGGTTCAAACGCAAGGGATTCCACTCGTACGCTATAGAACAGAAAATAGCTCAGTTCATCTCTTATCTGATCGGTCAAACTGTATGGCACTTGAGTAAAACAAGACAGATTTGGCTTTAGTGCTTTCCAACCACTTAATGGACCTTTCCGGTTTTAGCTATGGCCCGCCCATCTATAGCCAACCTCCACCCACACCTCGCTCGTGTTGGGATGGATCGATCTCTGAACACCCTAATTATTAATATCCAAAAACTACACAGGTAAGCTGTTGAATATTTTGAAACTAATTTGACTGGGTGCTGTTCAGTCAGTCAGTCAGTCAGTCAGTCAGTCAGTCAGTCAGTCAGTCAGTCAGTCAGTCAGTCAGTCAGTCAGTCAGTCAGTCAGCTAGCCAGTTAGCCAGTCAGTCAATCAGTCAGTCAATCAGTCAGATAACTAGTCAGTCATTTAGTCAAATCAGTTAATTAGTCATTCAATGTAGTCAGTTCGTCAACAAATTTGATCAGTCGGTCAGTCAATCGCGGCCAGTCAATTTATTGTCAAGACGTAAGTCAGTTAAAAGCCAGCACATGTCAGACAGTCGGTCAACTAAATAGTCAGTAAGTCAGTTACTTGACGAATCCACTAAGTCAGATGACTACGTTGATAAAATAAGTCAGTCAAGGCCAGCCGACAAACTCAGCCAGTCAATCAACGACCATTTCCCACCATGGCGAGAGCACCTAACATCACAGAGAACCAACAACAACAACAACAACAACAACAACAACTACTACTACTACTACTACTACTACTACAACAACTAGCAGTACAGGAGATACCAAGTACCGTATTTAGTGTCATTTTCGGTGCTTCACAGATAAATTAAAAAATTACACGGTCACAGACTGGAAACATACCAACTCCACCAGCTGTTTATTTGCCGACTATCAGAAAAACATCAAGTAGAAATTCCGAGCAGAATATAATTAGACAGAAGGATTACATATTAAACAAAGAAAAATCATTAAAAAAGAAACTGTCAGCAACTGTCGCACCTACGACTGAAATCCAGACAAGAGATGGAAGTCATGATGGACAACTTGTTTTTCAATTTAGTACAGGTGACAATGAGATGGCTAAGCATTTCCTTGCAAAATTCTACTGTGCTGAGGCTCAACAAGCGAATTCACCTTTCCAGAGTACCCACCCATCATATGACGTCATAGTGAACTGCGTGGTGTGTACAATGACATCATAATGAATGACGTCATGAATGACGTCGATAAGTACGTCACGAACGCATATTTGATGACGGTCTATGCGTTGTTGTACAAATTGTTTGCTTTCACTATTTAATAAATATTCTGTTGAATATTTTGAAACTAATTTGACTGGGCGCTGTTGTAAGGCACCAACGATCCTGATATTGCAACCGCAAACGAGACAGAATACTCTTTCCAAATACCATCTGGGCATAAACAGGCACGTCAATCAAGCAGCCAGCAACATGCTGATAATCCAAGAGCTCATCAGCGTAATTTTTTTTAGGGCAGGTCCACTCCATTTGGCCAAATCGATGGCAACAACGCCAGCCAAATATGTACGCAGATCAGGCACAAACGTGCAATATGACGGAAGCACGGGAAATAGATTACCCGGATGTGCACATGCAAAGGCAGGTTCAATGGCATTAGAACAAGAGCGGGTATCACAGGAATTCGCGGTGGTCACCCTTCAGAAAAAACAAACACAATTATATTGCCAAACCAGGTCGTCCATCACCCACTCAGTAGAGAGGCGCGAGAATGAAAGCTTGCTACACAACACACCCCAATCATTGGGAAAGGACTCCAAACTGGCCAAATCACCAAAAGCAGCATAGGTCATATCAGCCATCGTTTCACCCTCCACGGTTCCAAAGACATGTACATCCACATCAGATAAGCTATTGTCAAACAGTCAACCCTGTGAGCCAAAACTATATCCATCATTCAGCTCCCTTCCAGCAAAATCGTGTGAGCATCCAGGGGCCGCATGTTGTAGACCAACCACAGACATTGAAGAGTTACCCAATCATATGACCCCAGCCAGTAGCACGGCACATAATGATGCATCAGTAACCGATTCTGCCACATCATCTAAATCATTTCACAACCAAGCTTCAAACCTAGGTTCATTACATACCAAGTTCAATCCAACTAATGCGACCTCTACAATCAAGAGAGGCATCCAGAGACCAGAATGCGATATTGCGATACAGAATCCAAATGACACAATGATAACCTTAATTTCCATTAATGCTAAGAATGCGGAAACAAATATGAAATTCCTACAGTTTCTAGCAAGCCAAAATGCCATACTCTTATTACAAGAGCATTGGCTGTACCAATATAAAGCTCAATTACGTTCCGATGTCTTCAATAACTCGGATCTACTCGCAAAATGCTGTGATGATAAAGAACCTATATCTCCTATACAAGCACCCAGAGGGCATTTGGGTACTGCGATCATATGGCCGGAGAAATTCAATAAACATATTAACACGCTCCCTGATGGAATCGTCCGAATCATTGCAATCGAACTCTTGGCTGATATTCCTATTTGCATTATAAATGTGTATAGCCATCCAGATCCTCAACAGCTTCAGAATCAGAGTTCACAGGTGTACTTGACGAACTTCACGAAATAATCGAAAAGTTCAAGTCTACTCATCACATCTTGCTACCTGGTGATTTCAATGCGTCACTACACAGAGACCAAGGGATTAGAAGAGATACACTACTAAGGGAATTCATGAATGAGCATAGCCTAGAACTTCCATGCAACTATCGTAGACAACCAACGTTGTGTTCAGAAAGTGGAAAACTTACTTCTCAGATTGATTATTGGATGTATAAAGATTGCGCCAGTAGCATTGTAAGTGGTGTCATTATAAGTGATAAGCACGTCTTGAACTTATCAGATCGTACTGATATTACTCTTTCCATTAATATTAGTTTCATCAAGAACGAAGCTCCATCGCAACGAGAAAAAAACAATTATAAAATTTGATCACAGATCGGATGGAATAAATGTGATACTACTATGTATGTATATTTCTTCAGTGTTCAAAATCATCTCGGAAATCACTTCTCATTTAGATGCAGAACTATTGCTGAACCGTGTCTCAGAAGAAATGTAGGAAGCATCTGTTACTTCCACTGGGATTGTCAAATCAGTCGCAAAAGGTATTCGAATATGGAGTCCAGAAATTGCCCAAGCCATAAACAACAGTAAAGTAGCTCACAAGATATGGGTAGAAAATGGCAGGCCAACCAACCAAGAAAACAATGTGAATATCGCTAGAAAGAAAGCATGTGCCAATATGAGGATGACCATTCGACTTGGTATAAATCAAAGCAGAATAAAACATCTCAATGAAATTATGGCAGCAGACGAATATGACAAACAAAATTTCTTCAAGCTTATAGCCAAACAACATGCCAGCCAAACACAGGGTATTACCTAACTGACACACAATGACAAAGTGTTAACAGATCCTTCTGATATACTACACGTATTCAGTCAGCACTTCAGTGCCTTAGCTACACCTCTCAAGAACGTAGAGTTCGATCAAGAGTACAAGGATATGGTGGAATTGGGCAGAGCATTAATCGAAGAGATGTGTCTTCAGCATCCAAATATTCAGGACTGTAAAATGTTAACTGCCAGTGAAATTCGCAAGATAATTGTAGGCCTGAAACCTAACAAAGCAGCAGATTTAACTGCAGAACATCTAAAGTATGCCGCACCTGTCGTCATGCAGCTCTTGACAGATCTTATGATTTACATACTTAAAACAAGATATATACCAACTGCCATGAAGCTAGGCGTACTCACACCAATTCTAAAGAAGGGCAAAGATAGTAGCTTAGCAACGAATTATAGAGGGATCATGGTATTATCAATCATAGGAAAAGTCCTTGAGAAAATTGTACTACAGAGGACAAAGTCGTTTCATGATGTTTAACAGTCTAACTTCCAAAGAGGGTTTACTGAAAAATCGTCATCCATAAACACAGCACTGATTATCACAGAACTACAAAATGAGGCCAAGGACAAACAAGAACCACTATTGTTAGTAACATTAGATGCATGCAAAGCCTTTGATATTGTATGGCATTCCTCACTTTTGCGAAAGATCTACAGCGTCGGCATAACAGGTTCACTATGGACTATTATCAAAGAGATGTACTCGGGTGCCCAGACAGCCGTCAAAGTGAACAAGTGTACATCTCACCCTTTCCAGATATACCAAGGTGTTCGTCAAGGTGGCATACTCGCATCCATTCACTACAAACAGTTCAATAATACATTGCTACATATTATTGAAGACGTAAATATTGGTTCACAGATTGGGAATATCAACTGATGTGCACCTACATGTGCAGATGACATTGCAATATTGGCAGACAATACAAATCACTTGCAGAAGCTTCTCACCATCGTGGAAGGGTTGGGCACGATATCACTAGCGTGAGATATTATTAAAGAGTCAGTGAGTGAAACACACCCTGGAATTGAATGGTCAGTCTCGAATAAGGAGAATGTTGAAAAGCGTATCAACTCAACTCGCAGGACACTGTACTCAATGATGGGTGCTGGCTTACATGAAAATGGCGGTCTCTCTCCTATTGGATCAAGTCACATTTGGAAAATCTATTGTCTTCCCAGACTCCGTTATGGCCTAGAAGCACCTAAGCTAACACAAGTAGCTATTAATGACCTTGAACAGTTCCAGCGATCAATTCTTCGACAACTGCAATCAGTTCCTTCAAACACAGCATCAGTCTCAGTTTTGAGTTTGCCTGGTGTAAGACCAGTCTAAGCTGCACTTCCTAGCAGGAAACCTATCCTTCTTCGCAATATCCTTTCAGAAAAGAATACTATTGAGCATCAAATAGCGTCCCGGCAAATCGCTTTGAAAGACATCAACAGCAACAGTTGGTTCTCTGAGTGTCGTAGTAGCCTCCACAAATATGAGTTACCAAGCATATATGAGCTGATTCATAATACTCCTACAAGAGATAAATGGAAATCAAAGGTACAAGACGCAATTAATACTGCAGTCCAAGCACAATGGCACGAAGAATCGCTAATGAAGTCATCTCTGAAGTATGTGTGTATTAACTCATGTGCGGTGGGATCAGTTCACCATTGTTGGAGCTCGGTTGATAATAACGTTAGAGATGCACTGCATAGTATTAGAAGTAATGCTATGGATCAGCTTGCATCTTCTTCCCCCTAATAACTAGTTTTTAAATGACAGCAATGTACATGTAAGTGTACGAGCTGTTAATATGAACTGTCTTTTAAATGCAAGAATTAACAAACCGTTGATGCTAGAACACTATAATAGAACGATCTTTAGTTGCTGTTTTAATTTAAATCTGGCCATAGTATACTTGATTGTCAACAACGAGCGCTAAGGTTTGTGCCTCGCAAAAGGGATGTCAGAAGAAAAAGAGGAATATTTACCCTGACTTCAAGGGTGAGCCCAGAGTGTCTGAAATTACAGATACAGTACAGATAGCTCGTCTATGCTTAGGTGTGCTTTCAGTCGCGGTATGGCATATTTGGGCCCTACAGAATTAATAGGGCCGTCAATATGAGTGAACATGGTGTGCAGTAGTGACATAGTCACCATTTGTTTCGATGCGAGAGTACATTTTAGTTCCACTTTCACGTGTTCTATATTTATGACGATAGTCTAGTAATAATGAAGATCTCAATCACATTATTGGATTCCTGGCCATACAGTAGATTTCTAAATGGGATGAACAACACGATCGAACACGGCTGTTTATAGTATATAATCATAGTCATATTCTGTTTCAGTACGGGAGTAAATTTGTGTTAAATTTTTTATTGTGTTATAGATGTGACAGAATTCTAGTACAATTAAGTTCTCGGTCACTGTATTAGATTGCTGGTCACTACATGGACAACCACCATAATCAAACGCGGTTGTGTACATTATATAATCATATCACATAATCATAATTTATTTCACTATGTAAGTAAGATTTAGCTCCCGTGTTTATCGTGCGATAATATTCTAGTACAAAGAAGCAATATAGCCTACATTTATGCGATTCAAAGTTGGGAATTGAACATGAGGCCTCTTAAGTGTGATGGTCTCTTAATACAGGTGGTCTATTAATACAGGTGGTCTCTTAATACACGTGGTCAGCACAGCAGGTCTGACTGTATTAAATGTATGTTATAAGTTATGTTATATAATACATAATATATTTAAAGTGGCGTGGTTGATTGAGATCATCTCCCTATAACAGTGAGGATTGTTCTGTTCTGTTTGTGCGCATTCATAGCCAATTGACAGTATAAATTGCACAAAATGGTCGCCATTTTGAATCGTTCATTAGATGGTCAAGACGTCAAAATCTAGCCCGGTATACACCATTTTTTAACTCAGCACACCTAAATTGATCTAAAAAGATAGAATTGTGCCCGGTAACACGATTTGCCTCCGCCTCCTTTAATATGCACATATTTGTAGATTATGCCTAGTCTAATTTCTCTCTCTCGCTCTCTCTCGCTCTCTCTCTCTCTCTTGCTCTCTCTCTCTCTCTAGCTCGAGTAGTGGTGGCCGTATAAGTAAGTGGCTGCGCGACTAGGCAGCGGGGTTTCATGTGATCCTTCATTTGGCTCGCCCCTAGCGCTCTTCAGACCCATGACACTTTCACGACTCATTACGCCTGTCAATCAGCATGAGCGAAGGCCAATATCTCAACACCTCGACCATTGGCGACCGTATACGCGGCTGCGTTGGTTGGTCAAGCGTTATGATGTCATTAATACTTAATGGAGTCCACGCCCCTAGCACGTTCACGGCTCACTCATCGGCACACATCACAGCTCTACAGCAATAAAATGTGGCGGCTTTACTGATTGGACGAGAGAGTTATGACGTCGTGTTATTTGCATATTGTACTAAGCCCACATGCCTATATATGGCCCGGTGGCGTAACCCTTTCAAAATTTGATAAAATAGGCCACGCTCCATGCCCATCGTTGTCATTACCGTCTGCTTTGTCGTCGTCGTCGTTGTTGTTGGCGATGTCATTGTTGTAAATATTGATCATTTACATGTTATAGTAAATATTATTATGTTTTCGGGAATTGATGTGATATTGTGCGGATCAATGAAAACAGGTTTCTTAACAGCCTTGAGATTTTGTTGAGAGTAGCTCTGAAGATTTATAGTAGCTGTGTTTGTTGAAAATTTAAAGTATCTATGGTTGTTGTAATAAAATTTTGACAGATGCGTGTGTCTTTCATTCCTAAAACAGTCACAAACAAGTACATATTGGTACTCTTCCCCTATGCCATTCTGATTACATAATTGACACGTTTGTGCTTCTCGAGGCACTCCCTCCTATCCGCCCTTTTCGAATGGTAACAGGGATGAGATTTTTCCTATTTTTATAGAAAATTATATTTATTTCTAATCAGCTTTATAGAAAATCCTATAATTCCTTTGGTCAGATTTTCAAGAAGCATCATACTTACAGAAATAGTCTAAATACATTTGGAAAATTTATCACTGGAATGACTGGCTCGGTTACCGGTTGTCCTGCAAATGGATATTTCTCAGGGCCTTGCATAGGCTTTTTGACTCATCTGACAGTTTAAGGGTTAATTGGCTTAACAGATCTTGGCAATTTTTAAATCAAGAAGGACTGACACTTGGCATCGAACTATTTCCTATTTTTTTCTTCGCGATCGATCACATATTCCCTGTGGTAGGTAATGGTTGCCTGTTCTAAATTTTCTGAAAGTAATTCTATTTCTGTCTGTCAGGTTTTCAACATAATGTTCCATTTCTAATGTTTTCTTGAATGATTTATATGTTTGCCCCTGCCACGATTCTCCCATTTCTCCAAGCCGCTTCTGCAGAAAGCTTTGCGTGTGTTGCGATCGAGTTACATAGGCCTACATTGAACTAATTTGACTTATTTTCAAACTATTCAACAGAATGTGTATGAAATTATAAATAAACCGGCGAAGTTCCTGTACAATCGTGCCCACGATACTGGTAGGAGTAGCACCGCCGATACTCCTGCAATCAGTATCGAGTATTGTCCAGTATTGTCGGGATGGCGACACTAGTAGACTAGTATCATTTATTTTATTTTAAAACCTCAATGATACTAGTATCTAGTATCGTTAGACCAGTATCGTTGAGTCTTTAAAATTCCTCAACGATACTAGTGTCTAGTATTGTTAAATGGGTATCGTTAGGAAAACAAGAGGCCCAATGGGCCAGTGTCGCTCACCTGGAGCACTGTGCATGTTTGTCAAAATTGCTGGTGGGTGGTTTAGGAGTAGTGTTTTAAATGAGTTTGTGGACATTTTTGCACATCCAATATGGCCGCCAAACACGCTACAATTTGATTGGGCCACTTCTGCCATGTTTCTGACTAAGCTCCTTCCCTTGAACAAACTTTAATGGCACTCATTGCCTAATCATATCTCCCAAATTTCGGCCCAATCCGCTCAGTGGTTCTGAAGTTGTTTTGGCAAAAATAGGCTATCCAAGATGGCCGCCAAACCATTTGGCCAATCAAGTTCCCGTGAACAAACTTGGGTCTACCGTTGCCACAGATGATGTGTTATGAGTTTTGAATCAATTCCTCCTGCGGTTTCGGAGACGAACATTTTTTAAAGTGTTTCTAAAAATCAGCCATTTTGGCCGGCGGCGATCTTGGATTTTGACCGATCCGCTTCGTTTGAACAAATTTAGATCCCTATGCCCTATGAATGCTTCCTCCAAAAATATAATTGAAATTGGCCCAGTGGTTCTTGAGAAGAAGTCGATTCTTCTTACGCATTGCTCAAGTTACAAAAAAATAGTTCGATACCATGGCCTTTCCAAGTTTATCCATCAATCATATGACGTCATATGATGTCATAATCAACTACGTGACGTGTAAGATGACGTCATAATCACGACGTCATGAATGACTCGATATGGTCCGTCTTTAACACTTAATAGTCCATCACGTTGTACGAATTGTATTATATTTAACAATTGATAGTCAGGGAGTTCAGAGATCGATCGATCCCAACACGGATGAGGTGTGGGTGTAGCTTAGATAGAGATGGGCGGGCTACAGCTAAAACCGGAAAGGCCCATTTAGCAATCACGCACGCGTACATACGAACTTCTAAGAAGCGCTGTGAAGAACGGTGTGAAAACAATAGGAAACAGGATTAAGCTACGCACACACAGTCACGCACACGTTTACTTATTGAAAACACTTCATAGTATTAACCCTTCTAGGAAGCACTGTGAAAAACTGTGTGAAAATAATATGAACAAGAAGCACTAGGAAGCAATACCCGGAAAATAATATGAAACATGATCCTCTCAAGGAGTAGTAGTGACCGATTCTAGAAACCAGTATCGCTGGCGTTGCCGTTACTAGTAACTAGTATTGCTCAAACTACCGATACTCATAACCAGTATCGCGAGAGTTGCCAATAATAGTAACTGGTATCGTTCAAACTTCCGATGCTAGTAACGAGTATCGTTTACACGACATATATTGGATCTAATAATAGCAGTAGCGATAGTAATCGTGGTAGTGACCGATTATCTATATACCCATCCATCCATCCATCCAGCCAGCCAGCCAACCAGCCAGCCAGCCAGCCAGTCAGCCAGCCAGTCAGTCAGTCAGCCAGTCAGCCAGTCAGCCAGTCAGCCAGCCAGCCAGCCAGCCAGTCAGTCAGCCAGTCAGTCAGTCAGCCAGCCAGCTAGCCAACCAGCCACTCAGTGGGCGAGCCAGCCAGCCAGACAGACAGTCAGCCAGCCAGACAGCCAGCCAGCCAGCCACTTACCCTGCGAGCCGCCAGTCAGCCAGCCAGATAGCTAGCTAGGCACCCAAAATTGATACAATTAGAGTATTAATATATTGTCCAAGTTATTAATACATCCATATGCTAGGTTACGAGCATTCTTCATGCGAATATTTTGTCTGCAAGTTTGCGTCTTAATATTGATTAAATGGCAGAAAGCTGTTGCAACCATAAGACTGTTGTAAATAGAACACTGATGTATCAAGAAAGCTGCCATGCCATAATTGAAACAGTTGCGTCACGTGTATGATATCTATTGCATTTTGCAACACATTTCCAAAACATCTGAACCCTTTTGTTTGTGTTTTAGATAGCGATACTGGTTACCAAACGGCTGCCATACGGGTTACCAATATCGTACCAGTATCGGTCAAATTAGCAATACGTATGGCTACTATCGGCACAAAATTAGAAAATCTAACGTTTATGATTCTGGTAGGGGTATTGTTAAACCAGCATTACTGGTTTTATTTGTATCGGTGATACTAGACAAATTTCAACCAGTATCTGTGCCGATACTCCTACCAGTATCGTGGACACGATTGTACAGAAAATCCAAACAGGCTACAATTTTGAAATAGTCGTAATATTACATAATTGACAAATCCAGTTTCAAAGTCAATCATATGACGTCATAATCAACTACGTGGCGTCTAGGACGACATCATACTCAATTGCTTCATGAATAACTCGATTTAGACCGTCTTAAAAGCTTAATAGTCCGTAACGTTGTACGAATTGTATGTCTTTACTATTTAATAAGCATGCTGTTGAATATTTTGAAACTAATTTGACCGGGCGCTGTTGCTACCATGGGTAGCAACAGCACTCAGTTAAATTAGTTTCAAAATATTCAACAGCTTAACTGCATTGTTTGAGATTGGAAGAGTGCACGGATCGATCGATCCCAACAGGCGTTCCATTAATACGGTAATTTTGGTGGATCAAATAACAAATAAGAGCACAGAATCTCGCACTCCCGCTTGTGTCACATTATTTTCACATTATTCAGATTTTTTTTCGATCTTCCGAATTTTGTGGATTTTTCAGACTTTTTCAGATTTTCCGGATTTTTCGGATCGTGCCCAAGGTTATGGCCTCCTAGTGCACGGTCACGCCATTGCTTTGTTAAAATTTGAGCAAAATCGGACCAGCAGATATTCATAGATCCGGAATTTGTTGTATACGGATCACGGCCAAAGTCTGAAAATCCTATTTAAGGTATTGCTGTGTTTATATTTCAGCCAAATCGGATCATTACTTTTTAGATACATACACAAATAGCACACCGCGCAGGCAGGCGCGAAAATACAATACGGTATCCTATTCCCGTTATGGGTCGAGGTAATACTCTAGCCAAAGACAACACGATATCTTACTGTAGTCCAAACTGCTCCAAAGTCAGTCCCTCGTCAACACCCGTGACACGATGCTCGTAGCTTCCATAGTCAGGGGTCAGCCCATCAAAGATTGTTGTAAACTGAATGTCTATCTGAATATCCGATGGCAGTATATTTTGCGTCTCCATCTGTGAGTAAGAGACATACAAATGTGACAAGTAGTATGTACAACCAGATCTGCCTGCGTAACCACCTGGCGTATAGGGGCCAGAGGCGGTGGCTCTTTAAGGTAGGGCGATAAGACCACCTGCAATAACACTTTGCCTCCTGCAATGGGCCTTTCCGAGTTTATCTATGCATCATATCACGACATAATCAACTATGTGACGTGTAAGATGACGTCATAATCATACCGTCACGAATGACTCGATATAGTCCGTCTTTAACGCGTAATAGTCCGACAAGTTGTACGATATGTATGTCTTTACCATTTAATAAACATTCTGTTGAATGTTTTGAAACTAATTTGACTGGACGTTGTTGCTGCCATAGAAATAGCGCACAGTCAAATTAGTTTCAAAATATTTAACAGCTTACATGTATAGCTTTCTGGAAATTGATAGTCAGGGAGCTCAGAGATCAATCGATCACAACACGGACGAGGTGTGGGTGGGGCTCAGATAGAGATTGGCGCGGCATGGCTAAAACTGGAAATAAAAGATCCATTACAGTCTCTCAACTATATGACAACTCTTCAGGTAAGATGTTGAATCGGTTGAACTTAATTTGACTGGAACCTGTTGCTGCAATATGCAGCAAAGGACACAAGTGAGTAGTATTCAACAGAAAATTATTTATATTCAAAATATTGTATCCTGTTTGTTTAAAAAAAATGCAAATGGTTAAACGAGATGACAAACGAGAATTCGATTTCAATAAAAACGGCAAAATGAAAGGTTTCAATCACATTTTATAAATAAAAAAAGTTGACAGATTTGCACAAACTATATAATCACACGTGTTTTCTGATTAGAAATAACTGGCATCTAAAACTAACAAGCGGGATGAGAAGCAAACGCAATACAAGTACGACTCTTTTGGATACGACGCGTCATCCCAACAAATCGCGCGGAGTGAGAGCGCCAGCAACACGATTTTTATCCGATTCTGTTGTAGCATAGTATGTCGTAGGAAATCGTCTGTTGTCGGGAATTTTTCAACATATCCACACATTCCATAACGTAGCGGACTGAATTTTGTCGCAGCGCAGACAATTGCATCACGTGCCGGGTGGTCTTGGAGACTACTAGACAATTGAAATGGCCACACGTGCGCGCAACAAAATTCATCAAACAAGTTGACATGCAAGTGGGACGGGGAGCGTAAGAATCAATATGTCTTTACGTTGTCAATTTGCATTGGCCGCAGCAGCAGCAGCAGCAGCTGTAGTAGTAGTAGTAGTAGTAGTAGTAGTAGTAGTAGTAGTAGTAGTAGTAGTAGTAGTAGTAGTAGTAGTAGTAGTAGTAGTAGTAGCAGCAGCAGGAGGAGGATGAGGAGGGGCAGCAGCAGCAGTAGTAGTAGTAGTAGTAGTAGTAGTAGTAGTAGTAGTAGTAGTAGTAGTAGTAGTAGTAGTAGTAGTAGTAGTAGTAGTAGTAGTAGTAGCAGCAGCAGGAGGAGGATGAGGAGGGGCAGCAGCAGCAGTAGTAGTAGTAGTAGTAGTAGTAGTAGTAGTAGTAGCAGCAGCAGGAGGAGGATGAGGAGGGGCAGCAGCAGTAGTAGTAGTAGTAGTAGTAGTAGTAGTAGTAGTAGTAGTAGTAGTAGTAGTAGTAGTAGTAGTAGTAGTAGCAGCAGCAGCAGTAGTAGTAGTAGTAGTAGTAGTAGTAGTAGTAGTAGTAGTAGTAGTAGTAGTAGTAGTAGTAGCAGCAGCAGTAGTAGTAGTAGTAGTAGTAGTAGTAGTAGTAGTAGTAGTAGTAGTAGTAGCAGTAGTAGTAGTAGTAGTAGTAGTAGTAGTAGTAGTAGTAGTAGTAGTAGTAGTAGTAGTAGTAGTAGTAGTAGTAGTAGTAGTAGTAGTAGTAGTAGTAGTAGTAGCAGCAGCAGGAGGGGGATGAGGAGGGGCAGCAGCAGTAGTAGTGGTTTTTATTGTTGTCAAGCATTAGTTCTATGAACCCTGTAATTGAACACGCACTGGCACTAGGCTCTAGCTCATTCATCATCTGGAATGTAATTTTTACCTTTTTCAATTTTCGACCCAAGCGGGGTTCGAACCAGTGAATTCTGCGACACCTTCCGCCTAGTGCTTGGGAAGCGAGTAGCCTACCGCTAGACCAGCACCCAGAGGAATAGATCCTCTTTCACCGGACTAGCTTTTAACTACCCGTCTCGCAATCACACGAATTGACTGGATTTGATGGTGTACATTTCGGATATTCTTACTTTTACGATTTTCTGATATCCATTCTGCTACCGGTATATCACTAGGCACTGGCAAGTATTTAGGGTTTTTTTATTGTCAAGCATTAGTTCTATGAACCCTGTCATTGATGACGCACTGGCACTAGGATATAGTTCATTCATCATCTGGAATGTAATTTTTACCTTTTTCAATTTTCGACCCAAGAGTGGTTCGAACCAGTGAATTCTATGACGCCTTCCGATAGTGTTTGGGGGTGGGGGGCGAGTAACCTACAACTAGACTAGCATCCAGAGGAATTTATCCTCTTTCACTGGAATAGCTTTCAACTACCCATTTCGCAACCACACGAATTGACTGGAATTGATTTCATCATTTCAGATATTCTTACTTTTACGTTTTTCTGAGATCCATTCTGCTATATCGCTAGGCACTCGCAAGTATGTAGCTGGGGTTTTTCCAACCATGGCAATTCTGCGGCACCTTTCGCCTAGCGGTTGGGAGGCGAGTGTTCCACCACTGTATAAACCAGCATCCAGAGAACAAAAATCATCGTTCACCGGACGCAGTAGTAGTAGTAGTAGTAGCAGTGCAGAGTAGCAGTAGTAGTAGTAGTAGTTTTTATTATTACCAAGCATGAGTTCTAGGAACCCTGTCATTGACGACGCACTGGCACTAGGATATAGCACAGTCGATATCGGAATGTAATTCTTACATTTTTCAATTTTAGACCTGAGCGAGGTTCGAACCAGACAATTTTATGGCACCGATTCGTACATCGTTTAGGAGCCTAGTAGCCTACCCACTGCCCCACCATCCAGAGGACAATAATCCTCTTTCACCGGACCAGCTTTCAACTACCCGACTCACCACCACACGAATTGACTGTAACTGATAGTGTACTATCCAGACTTGTCATATCTCTAGGCACTGACATGTATGTAGTTTTTATTATTGTCAAGCATTAGTTCTAGGAATCCTTTTATTGGCGACGCACTGGCACTAAAACATAGCACAGTCGATATTGGAATGTAATTTTTACATTTTTCAATTTTCGACCTGAGCGAGGTTCGAACAAGCCAATGGCACCAATTTGACTAGCGTTTGGGAGCCGAGTAGTCTACCCACTGGCCCATCATCCAGAGGACAATATTCCTCTTTCACCGGACCAGCTTTCAAATACCCAACTCACAACCACACGAATTAACTGCAGCTTCTTAGTAGTAGTAGTAGTAGTAGTAGTAGTAGTAGTAGTAGTAGTAGTAGTAGTAGTAGTAGTAGTAGTAGTAGTAGTAGTAGTAGTAGTAGTAGTAGTAGTTGTAGTAGTAGCAGTAGTACCACCAGTACCACCAGTAGCAGCAGCAGCAGCAGCAGCAGCAGCAGCAGCAGTAGTAGTAGTAGTAGTAGTACTAGTGGTAGTAGTAGTAGTAGTAGTAGTAGTAGTAGTAGTAGTAGTAGTAGTAGTAGTAGTAGTAGTAGTAGTAGTAGTAGTAGTAGTAGTAGTTGTAGTAGTAGTAGTAGTAGTAGTAGTAGTAGTAGTAGTGGTAGTATAATATTGTTAACGCGCTGGCTCAGTTTTCAAAACTGAAAATTTCTTGTTTACTTTATTGCTTGAGAGTTTGTTGGTTTTGTCTCAATCATCGCTTATATTATCTTTGTTCCAATATAGTGTATGTTATATAGTTTATATTTAGCGCAACACAATAGTTTTCTTCTGTCTACAGTCCAGCCTGTCTATAGCCATCACCTGTCTATGGGGCCAGAGTGTGGTGGATCTTGAAGATGAGCGGTTGTACAACCACGTGTCTTTAAGGGTCACCACTATGTAGTCTCAAAGGCCAGCAACTGTATTAATTGACAATACTAAATGAACAGATTTCTTTAATGACATCTCTTTGACTGTGTCCATAGTGGTCGCCATAGACAGGCTCCACTATAGTTTAATTATTGATCTTTGCATAGTTTTGCTTTCACTAGAAGGCTGCGGAGATTAGGGTTTTTCTTAAAGGCAATAATGGGTCTGGACCCAAAGGATTCACGTATTTTAGTTTGTAATGTATTGTAATTCTCTTTGAAAATTTTCGCAACTTCAAAATTTTTTCCATTATATGTTAGGATAAAAGGGATTATCCCCCTTGTATCTGATAGGCCTGAGTCTACATTTAGGCCACACGGACATTTAATCCAGAATGATTCTCTGAGAAGTCGGCATTTTTCCGTTTCTTCTGTATCTAAAACTATTGTTTGTTCAATTGGTAGGATTTCCACATCACAGTGGATAAAATGAGATTAAAATGCTCAGCTACACTAGTGTCCTCATTCAGGTTTTTGTCGGATATATGCCTAGTGGCACGGACTCTGAATGGACCTTTTGTTTACCCTACATATTGTTTTTGACACAGCCGGCATGATAGTAAGTAGATTACATTTTCTGGGCCGCAATCCAGGCATGATTGAATTTGGAACTTGTCTTTTGTTTGACAGCTAGTAAGGCTCTCTTGGTTCGGGAGAAATTTGTCTAATTTACACCTAGTTTTCCCACATTTTCCGGAGTGTCCCCGGTTGGTGTAATATTTTGCTTAAAGTTGTATTGTATTCCGGTGAAATTGTTACAAATTAGTGGTTAAACAACATAGGGTAGGTTCAGGTGTACGTGGCACATTGCAGCTGGCACGTGAACATAATAATTGGTGTAATATTTAGCTTAAAGTTGTATTGTATTCCCATGATATAAAATTGTTACAAATTCGTGGTTATTAGAAATACGGCAACATTGTTGTTTAAATAGGCATATATCACTAATAAATATCATAAGGTAGGACCAGGTGTAGGCGGCATACCGCAACTGGCACTTGGACCAAGTAACTGGTGTTGGTGGTTCACTGAAGCTGGCACTAGTTGGCCTAAGCTACTCTTTACACTTTACACACATTACAAAAAGCATAACGTCTATGCAATATGAGTAAGACAAGGACCAAATCAACAAGCACACAAGGAGCACAGTCCGGACAAAACTTGAATAAGCTGATTCACCACGGAAAGGATAAGAGTAATGGAAACACTAATTCAGGCAGTGAAGGAGAGGAATGGACATGTAAAAGATGCAGTACAGTATACCCTGATGATCATCCCAGCCTAATGTGTGACAGATGTCAAGAATGGGTATGCATAAAATATGCAGGTGAAATGCCCATAAAGGAGAATGAAATAGTAAGTAAGAGGGTAGCATATCACTGGTATTGTGAACCCTGTGAACACAAAGCAAGAGAGGCAGGATAAAAAATTTGAGGAATGTGCGTAAGCATATTATAGTAAGATCGAGGAAAGAATAGCAAACATTGAAATAACAGTGAATACTAAAGCAGATAAGACCTGGCTAAAGGAAAGGATATTAAAACTAAAGTTGCTGATTGCGACAAGAAAATGGAGAAATTAGCTGCTGATATTGGAGACCAATCTCGTGCAACAAACGATGAAGCAGACTATATCAACAGGCAAGCTGATATTGATAAATTGGTACATAAGACCCTCGATGAAAGAGACGTAGAAGCTAAGGAAAAGAGAGAGAGAGAGAGAGAGAGAGAGAGGGAGAGAGAGAGAGAGAGAGAGGGAGGGAGGGAGGGAGGGAGGGAAGGAGGGAGGGAGGGAGGGAGAGAGAGAGAAGAGGAAAGATAATTTATTCATCTTTGGACTGAAGGAACCTGGATCAATACTCAAAGAAGAAAGACACAAGAAGGATATTGAAGCGTTCACTAACTTATGCAAAGAAGAGCTCGAGGTCTCTGTACAACATGATGAATGCAAACATTCAGTTACACTTGGTAAACGTAGGGACGATGATAAACCAAGACCACTGAGAACAACAACAAAATCGGCAGAAACAAAGCAGTGCATCGTCACTAGTCTACATAAGCTTAACTTGCAACAAGACGAGAAAATCTCAATTGTACATGACCTAACCCCACTGCAAAGAGATGAGCGTAAGGAACTAGAAGCAGCAGCAAAAGAGCGCACAGCTAAATCATCGGGAAACTTTACATAGCGAGTCAGAGGGCCACCGTGGAATTGGCACATAAGGAGGCTGCCAACCACGGTGCCCAAAGAAGTTTAAAGACAAAAACTGAGCAGAGTAAATATATATGTAAATAACATTGTAAATAGTCGTCATGAATGCAGTCAACCACACCAAAACCTTAAATGTCTATATACAAATGCAGCCTAGTAAACAAATTTGATGAATTTAAAGTTGACATCACAAAGTACAGACCAGACGTCATCGTAGTTACAGAATTGAAGCCAAAAAACTCACGATTCCCCCTGACAAAAGCTCAGACAAACTTAGAAGACTATGACCTATACACAATCAATTTAGAGAACAAAGAAGGAAGGGGCATCGCGATATACCTGTGCAACTTACTTGAAGGCCATGAATTACAGCTTAAAGTTAACTATCAGGAATCTCTTTGGATAAATGGCAAAACTAGCATGATGAGCACCATTCTGGTGGGCTGCATCTACAGAAGTGGAAGACAACCAAATGAAAACAATTCAAATCTCTGTGAATTATTGAACGAAACTTGTACAGGCATACAGATGGCGAAAGAATAACACATTATCTGATTTTGGGTGACTTTAATTACCCTAACATAAACTGGTAGATCTGGACACCAAATCTGAAAACCTAAGCAGTAATGAAAACAAATTCATTGACTCTATCTGTGACTGTTATCTGTACCAGCATGTAGACAAACCAATCAGTGGTAAAGGATCAAATATTCCAAGCATACTGGACCTTATCTTCACATTAGTACAAGGGAACATATCTGACCTGGAATATAACAGCCCATATGGTAAGGGCATCACAGAGTACTAATATTCACATACAACTGTTATCGCCATCGTACAGAGTAGTCTAGAAAAAAAGAAATATGATAAAGCCAACTATAACAATATAAAGGAAGAAATTAACATGATAGATTGGCAGGAGAAATTGAATAGTTTAGACCTCAACCAGTAATGGGAAACCTTTATGGCCATAGTTCGTGAAATAGAAGACAAGAATGTTCCGATCAAGAAAGTCAAAATAGGAAACAATAAAGGCAAGGTAGCACTTGACAAAGTTCAGCTAAAGAATGTAAGGAATAACACAACCTCTGGAAGAAATATATATTGACGAGAAAGAAGCGTGACTATGAATTTTACTGCAGAGCCAGAAACAAAGTAGAAAACATGATGAAAACGCTGAGAAAGAATTTCGAAGGAAGCCCAGCTATGAACATAAAAATCAATCCTAAATCAGCATGGAAGTACATAAAGTCACAGTACAAAGTCAAAGATGGGATACAGCCATTATTGCTGAAACCAGAAGATCCAAAATCAGAACTTACAAAAACGGAGAAAGAAAAGGCAGACATGCTTCAAGAATTCTTCTGCAGTGTTTTCATAAAGGAAACCGCTGATGATCTACCCACAATCGAGATGAAGGAAATAGAAAATGTCATGCAAGATATAATTATTGATGAAGAGAGTATAGAAAAGGAACTGAATCCATTGAACATATCAAAATTGGCAGAACCAGATCAATTACACCCATATTTTCTCAAAACTCTAAGTAATGAACTGAAAATTCCACTGTGTATTATCTTTAACAATTCCATTAGGTCACAAAAACTCCCAGATTCTTGGAAAGAAGCTAACATAACTGCAATTTATAAAAAAGGAAGCAAAAAATTACCATCAATGTATAGACCAGTGAATCTAACGAGCATAGTCTGCAAACTATTGGAAAAAATCATTCGTAGAGAGATCATCAAATAGATGATAACAAATCACTTTTTAGCACCAAACAATATGGATTCATTGACAAGCGATCAACAACACTTCAGCTACTCAAATTGATAGATGCCTGGATAGAAGCTCTAGATGACGGATATGAAATAAACACAATATATCTCGATTTTATGAAAGCTTTTGATACAGTACCCCACAAACGATTACTCCTAAAAGCAAAATCATATGGCATCCATAATAACATACTTGAATGGATTGAAGACTTTTTAAAAGACCGGAGACAAAAAGTAATTGTGAATGGAGCAGAGTCAGATTGCAGAGTGGTAACAAGTGGCATCCCACAGGGAAGTGTCTTGGTACCCATACTTTTTGTTATATACATAAATGACCTCCAAGATAAAGTAATAAGCGAGATAATGCTCTTCGCTGATGATACAAAAGTGTACAAAATCATCAAGTCTGAGGCCGACAAACAGCAACTCCAAAACGATCTACAAGAATTACATAACTGGAGTGAGAAATGGCTGATAAAATTCCGCCCAGATAAATGCAAAGTGCTACATATAAACTCTGACCCACATAATGAATTTGATTATAAATTATCTTTGAACAATACAGACCACATTCTGGAGCATGCAACCACAGAGAAAGACATAGGAGTGATCTTCGATAAAAAGCTCAGCTGTGACGAGCATATCAATGCTAAAATCAAAACAGCAAACATGATGGCAGGACTAATTCGAAGATCGTATACATTTCTAGATACTGAGACATTCATCCCGCTGTATAAATCACTTGTCAGAGTAAATCTTGACTATGCAACGCCAGACTTGAGCCCACACAGACACAATTTCATTGATGCGATAGAGTGTCCAGCGAAGAGCAACAAAGCAGCTACCCACCCTAAAAGAAATGTCATATGAGAATAGACTAGAATAGTGTTAAAGTTGCCAACAGTATCATACCGGAGACATAGGGCAGATATGATTGAAATATATAAACTACTTAATAATATATAAGATCCTGAAGTAGCACCTGAATTAAAGCTACCAACCGAAAAAACCAGCCTATTAAGAGGACATAAACATAAATTAAGCAAACAAAGATCTAAAAAGAATATAAGCATTTCCATCTAGAATAGTAAATATTTGGAATAATCTGCCAACCAATGTAGTTAATGCACCCAGTTTAAATGCTTTTAAAAATAGATTGGATAAGGCCTGGAGAAAATAGGATGTATTATTTAATTATAAAATGCCCCTGATTACCAGAAGTCACACAGTTAACCAGGAGTCAGATGAAGAAGCTGTGGTTATAGAGGACTAGACTCTGCGACCACTCAGCACCTAGTAAGACCTAGTAAGTAGTAATTATAATGTCTGGAAAATAATCGATTTAATCGGATAATCAATTATATAATCTTGAAACTTTGAAAGTAGCAATTACGTAGTGAGGCAGGATGGGGTGGAGGGATGGAGGGAGTGAGGGGAAGGAAAGGGGAAGGAGAGAGAGAGCATAGCTTTCTTAAAATTAATAATAAAATAATAATAATAATAATAATAATAATAATAAATAGATAAAATAAAAAAAATAACTGTATACGCAATTTCGTAAATTGGTTCCGAGTTAGGTTTAGATTGCCTCAACCAAGTAGGCCTATGAAAAGACCGCAAGACACTCAATAGGGCAGGCTATATCAACACGTCCTCTGATTGGCTGAACAGGAGGAACAGCCCCGCGCAGTATAATGAAGTCAATTTGGAATCCATTGTTCACTCGCTCCCATTGGATAATGGTTTTAAGATAGAGTATATAGAGCTCGCCCGTGGCGCCTATCTACGATGTTTGCCAATTTTCCAGCATTGGGAAAACTGAATATTTTGAAAGTCATCTGATTGCGGCTGGGGCAACAATTTTTGAAAATTTGGACCGAAAATATGTAAATTTACTAAGAAGTCAATATATGTGCATTTTTTCGTGAAACGCCATATTATTTTTATTATGATATGGATTTCTCCCGTATCTACGACCTTTCCCTATTTCGCAGCATTAAAAATGTCGAATATTTTGGAAATCATTTGACTGCAAGTTATGCAGCAACAGTTTTAAGTTAAATTAGTTCCAAAACAATTGTCAGAATCTGTGAAAATTCACATAAAAATTTTGTGGATTTACTATGATAGATAGTAATTCATTTTTTTACATTTTTAGCAAAAATGGCCACCAACACTTCAGCCTATAGCCTTCAAAGGGGATATTAAACAGTCGCAAACAAATGCTTCATATCATTGGCGTATCAAGCAATTACTTCTATAAACATTCACATGCATGGATTATGACTCGGGAGGTGCAGGCTTGAACGTCAGCAATATATGTGCACACAACTACCTTGCTATAACAACAACCCACCGATGCATTAGCTGTATTAAACTAAACATTAAATTATGCCTGATTAAAATAAATAATCAATTTTTGCTCGATTAAATGGAATTTATCGATTTTTTGATTATCTTATTTTACACTTGGTTATATAATCGCCAGGAAAAATAACCGACTATCGATGAAATATTGATTAAAAGATTAACCAAACAGGCCGACTCCCATCCGCTTCATGCTATTACCTCAATTATAGAGTTGTCACACGCGGGGACTGAAGCTGCCACAAGCCAGAGTATCTCCTGTGAGGTGGAACATGTAATAAATAGCATGGAAGTGAGTAGGCTTGATGAAGCCTTCACCTGTTCTCGACAACAGAGAAACCGTACAACTCGATGTACTTCCCATCCTAGCCCCAAAATCGCGAAACTAACCCCAGTCCCATCCAAGCGGGTGCCCGACCACATACCGCACCACCCCACTCCAATCTGCATCCCTCATTTCCACACCAATCCCTTTGCATGCTTCACTCGTCGTCTGAAGTATGTCAATCTTCAGATATGAGAGAGACTATTGTTTCAGGAGGAATGGCTTCCAGCACGTTGGTCAACACGATGGCTGATGGTGGGCACGGAACAGCCTAATTATTCCTGGCGCTAAAAAGTATGACAAAGCACCAACCGTTGTGTAATGGGAGATTGCCCTCCCCATCCAAGAAGCACCCCCTCCATCTGCTTCACCACACCACCCCCACTCCCACCCCCCGTGAGCAATCAGGACACCACAGCAATGACATATAAGCTCAGATTCACCAAACAACACTTGCCTTATGGCTGGATTATAAAAAAATCAAATTACGCGGACACCAACAAGACACCGGTCATAGGACTTATAACGGAAACAATCTACACCTCACAGCATATACAACATAGTCACCACACGTCTATGTATGTCACAACCCTCTAAATCACCATGCACCTATCCTTTGCAACAGAAAAGGATAGAGACACGGACACCGCAACAATCAGCACCGCAATAATGCGTGAACTAACAATGCGGTGAACTGTTAATTCACATATATACTCGTCACAACAGACTTGGCATAGTCAGCATGGAAAACTGACTATCGCCCTCCGCACGTCATAACCAACATGACATACAACACCGGACTCCCTACACCAGTCACCACCGCATTCAAGAACCAGGATAACATTTACCGCCATACGCACACTTTCTCCGCAATCATGCGGTAACTATAGTCAGGGAGCACATCCCCGATTTTTAAGTTTCATGGACACCTCGTGCTATCTTTAGTTGCCCTATGTTTTATTAAATTTCAGATCTTCCTGAATAGGAATCCAGAGGGCAACCTTCTGAGATCAGTGTACCTCACTCCGAAAATTGCATTTACTTTTATGCCTATGACAATTCAGAGACCGATTTTGGCCATTTCCCTGAAATCAACAATTTGTCAATATCTTGATGAAAAATACAGCTATGTGAACAATTAAGGTATCAAAATGCGCACCTAACTGAATAGTAGAAATATGAATACGTCGTCTTCTATGGGCGGGAAATTAGAAAAATTGGAATTTAATACTATAATTCCGCTTTGATTTATCCATTCGCACCTGTAAACTTTAGATTTAATTTCCGATATTGTCACTTCATATGAAGATTTCGTGCACCAAATTAATCCCCATTCATTCCCCGATCACATGATGACACGATTGACTTAGAATGGCCCTCTTATAGATGCTTACCAAAGAATTCGCTAGGCCACCCCCCCCCCTAATGCGATTAGCGAAGAATTTGTTCGAAAATGTATCTGAAATTTTTTAATTAATAATCCTTTTATCACATATAGTAAATGCACGTCAATCGATGTCTGCATATATACACATTGCCCCATGTGATTCCACTCAATTATTTATATTTATTATATTACTAAATTCCCCATTTAAAGACGTACATGGCGTATTAATATGGAGCACGAATCTTTATCTGGAGTTAGTACCTCAGATCCATTTTATGATTTACTAAAACACATGGCAACCAGGATTGTATCAGATGTCCATCTAATTGGTTCATTAACTCATGTTCTTTGTCGAAATACTGGAGAATAGGACCAGAGTTCATGTCCCATACATATCTAAATGTTGTCTTGAGCTCGTGCTTATAATGAGTATCTTACATTGTGTTAAATCAGCAATCGGCAGCTCAGTACTATGACCCAGTGCTTCGACCCAGAACTTGTGTTAATTGCTCATCATGATGTTGTCATGATAAGCTATAATGCATCTTTCTATTATTGCTGGTGAGTGAGTGACTTCTTGAAGTGTTGACAATGGAGATTGCGCTTAGAGAACCGAAACGTGTAGGACAAACGAATTATCAACTATGCATCATATGTCAAAAGGAAAAATCATTGCCACTGCAGAAAGTAACGTCTGTCGTCTCTTTGAGCACAGCCATGACAATGAGGCAGGATGCCATAGCAATACGTCTTCAGCCAGTTTTGAATCCGGATATCATTGTCGAAAAATCTCCGATGTGGCATGGAGAATGCCGGCGCTGGTACACATTGAAGAAAAGCTACGAGTACGCAGCTCGGAAACACACGCTAGCAACCTCACAACCTGATGGTCACTCAGCACTGGAGCCAGAAATTGCTTCAAAACTACCAACTACTCGGTCACAGAAATTTGCGTTTGACTATATGACTCGGTGCATAATTTGCGAAAAGACATTTACAAAACGGAAAACGGCCAGCTTTGCAACAAGTGAAAGTCGTGCGAAAACGTTGTTGGCTAAGGCCATTGCGCTCGGTGATCAAGATATGATGAATAAAATACAATGTTATCCTAGTGTAGCTGCTGATCTAGTAGCCATGGATGTCCAATACCATAGACCTTGTATGAACAGTTACATAAACAAAAGATGTCAATCACAAATTCCGGTTAAAGTTTGCACCGAAAAAGATGATGCATTCGCCATGCTTGTCGATGAGTACAAAGCACAATTGCTGGACAACAAATCGGTTGTGTATTTATCTTCAATTAGGGGCAGATACAGGGAAATACTAGCTGATAAGGGCTCGACCAATGCCAGTACATATAGGTCTGCTCTACTAAAGAAGAAAATGCAAGGACATTTCGGAGATCTGTTTACTTTTTGGCCACAAGCGACTGGTAGCGACTATGTATGTGCATCAAGCATAACTATTGCAGATGCTCTCCGTAAAATTGAACAGTTATCCAGTTCAGACAACCAAAAGACTTTAATTCAGCGAGCAGCAAAGGTGATACGTAAAGACGCCAAACGTTTCAAGGAAAAGGGGCAAAGTACTCTGACTAGCAACCCGAGCATAAATATCTCACATTCCGACGCAGAAGCTGTAATACCAATTACACTGTTTAATTTCAGTGTATCGTTGCTTTCCGACAAAGACTTCGCAGAAGATTCTGATGGACGGCTCACTTGTGACACAGACATTAGTCAGAAGGCATTGACTTTATCACAGCAACTTTCGTATGCCATATGCAAATCGCAAACACCATTATCAGTAGGAAGTGCCTTTCATGTGTACAATGTCGCGCGGGATAAGGGTTTGATCACACTCCTGAATCATATGAACACAGGTGTCAGCTATGATACATTTCAGCGCATACTAACTGCAATGTGTGAGAATATGATCGAGAAAGAAAGAGAGGAAGGGATTTTCTTCCCACCTGCAGTGACGGGCTGTGAATTTGTTCACTTTGCAATAGACAATGCTGACTGGCATGAGAAAACACCAGATGGCACAACATTCCATGCACTAACAACTAACGTATATGGTTATGAACGGACTGTTAATACACCGTCTGATATTCGAAGTGATGATTGCATGTTAGTTACGGAGGATGTAGACCTTGTCGATTCTAATAATGAATTAATCGAATGTCAAGAGAGACCATCTGTAAGCTCCTCCACATTAAATGTCGCGAGTTCAGGCCATTTCGGCTATGTGCCAGACATCATAACATCACGAAGAAGTAGAAGATCATTATCCTCTGTCGATGCTCCACATATCACGCCTCATTACATAACACTTGGTGAGAGACGGAAAGCCATGTCTCTTGGACAACTCAGCAAAGGCGATTTCCTATCAGCCAGTGATCAGTATCTACACCACATGAGTATGGCGTGGCAGTTATGTCGATGTCTTCCAACGAAATTACTCGAACTAGATATTGATATGTCGATGGGGTGGAATAGTTTCTTCACCAAGTTATCGCCCGTGCAATGTGCTACAAATATTGGATATGGTCCCCTGATTCCATCATCTCCCACCGATCCGAGTGTTGTCCACAAGGGTTTGGAATATACTGCAAAGTTAGCTCGTAAGTTTGGCATGGAACACACTGTAGTCACAGCAGATCAGGCATTGTATGAAATAGCTTATGGTTTACGCGCACAGGCAGCTCCAAATGATGAAACATACCACAACATGATTCTCATCTTAGGTCAGTTCCATCTAGCAGCTAATTACATTGGTGCTATTGGTAAGATCATGCGGAATAGTGGCGCAGAGGCAATCCTAGCACAGAGCGGTACGTGTAAGTTGGGTACAGCCAACAAGATATTTGGCCCAGCTGGTGATTACTACCAGTCCATACGTGCTCATAAGATCTTGCGCGAAGCAATGGCCATGCTTCATCTAGAGGCATTTGAAGATTGGTATCTGGCTGAAGACAGAGAAAGTTTGGACGTGAAGGAGTTAACAACAAGCTTAAATACATTATGTGCCAACCTTTGTGATTGTGATGATGACCCAGATGGACAACAAACGTCAGACTGGACACTCCCTTCCAATGCACTCGCCAACTTTGAGGCAGAACTTAACAAATTTGATGAAGAACGGAAAGACTCACCAACACATACATTATGGATAAACTATGTTGCTCAGATTAATATACTTCTGCGCTTCACTGCTGCGCTAAGACTTGGACTATGGAAACAAAGCTTAACAGAAGCAAACAACATGTTACCATACATCGTCGCAGCGGGGCATCACAATTATAGCTATTCATTGCCTCTCTATCTCAAAGAGATGAATAATTTGGAAACCACGGCTCCTAAGATCTACAACTACTTCTTGAATGGACACTTTGTTGTCAGACGCAAGGATGGCTCTTTTAATGGTGTACCAACTGACATGGCCCTCGAGCAAACGTATAACCGAGATGCTAAGCAAAGTGCAAGTGGACTCACTGGAATCACATTAGACGAAAAGGCAAGGACAAAGTGGGTGTACACTAAACCCATTCTCGCAGAAGCCTCGGCAAGCTTCAAGGACATGATGAACATTCCACATACAACGGGAGCCACTCAGCATCATGATGAAGGGAAGAAAGAACTTGTTCATCAAATACGGCAATGTGTTTCAGAACTAATAAATCCATTCAAAGTCAAGTCACCAGATATGATGAACATAGTAACAGGACAAACAGCATCAGCTGTGATTAGATCAGATCTTGAAAATGCTGCCAGTATTGGATTAGCAGCAGTTCAGAAATGCATGCTGGACGAATCTCACAAGATAGATAAAGTGAAGCTACATACATTCGAAGAGTTGAAGGCAAAGCCAAGTAAGAATCTACAGCAAAAGCATAAAGAACAACTACAAAGTGATGTGGTAATCCTGAAGAGAATACTTCATCTGAGATCTGTAGGAAAGGAAATCGACTTAGAAGAAACAATAGGACAGTATGAGTGCTCTGCCGAACCTCAAAGTTTATTTGAGTTGGATGGTTCAATGCGCCATGGTAACAAGGCTACTTGGTTGAATTCCACATTAAAGGAAACTAAAATAAATGTAAATGAAAGACTACCACACTCAGATAAGAACACTGGCCTCATCATAGATTCTATGTATTTCATTCAGGAGCACAGATTCACAGAAGGTGAGACATTTGCAGATTATCAAAGTAGGATTTTGCGGAAAGTGATAAGCATCGTTCCTGAGAATTGTGATAATATACATTTTCCAGGTGACCGGTATGATCATGGGGACAGCCGGAAATGTGGAGAACGAGAACGCCGGAATTCTATGCAGGTACATAAGGAATATGAAGTTATTGGTTCCATAAAAACACCCCAGTTCAAAGACTTCATGACTGTGTCTCAGAATAAAGTAAAACTACAAGACTTTATTTGCACTTCCTGGGAAGCTGAAGCACAAAGTCATATGAAGGATGGCATCTCTTTGTTCCTTTCGGGTGGATTCGTGGATGAACACAAGAGTGTGCGTGTGTCATCTTCAGGTGTTCAGCCAATCATTGAACTCAGTTCAAATCAGGAAGAATGTGACACTCGAATAATCCTTCATGCCATATATGCAGTACATCACACGAACACTAAGCGAATTATTATATATGCAAATGACACCGACATAACAGTAATGTGTGTATACTATGCCAGTACTATTCTGGATGGAATCGAGATATGGATACGAAAAGCCTCAGACCAATGGATACCAGTTCATCAGCTGTCAAAGGCATTAGGTCCACAAGATTGCGCGCTCCAACCATTTCTCTATGCACTTACTGGGAAGGATGACACCAACTTTATGTTTGGGATCGGCAAGGTAAAAGCTATGAAGCACCGACATGATGTGGATTGCAGTCTGTTAGCGCAGTATGGAGAAACAAATAACTACGACGTTGACGATGAACTAATATCTGCTTCAAGAAACCTCCTTATGGTCTTGTATGGTGGAGGAAACTTCACATCCCTAGCATCATTACGCGTTCACATGTTCATGGGTAAAACATCAAAGGATTTGAAATGCCTTCCACCTACAGAGAATGCATTCCATCAACATCTTATGCGTACACTTTATGCAACACTCATACAAAAGCGAGCCCACATAGCAGTAGTTGATCTACCGTCTGTACTGGGATTTGGTTGGAGGATGGGTGCAAATTCATTGGAGCCCATCAACATGACACAATCCTCATTGCCAGAGGTCGCCAAAACAATAACATGCTGTAAATGTGTTGGTAGTAAATGCTTAGGCAATTGTTCGTGCAAGAAATCACAGGTACCCTGTTGTCTTGCATGTAAATGTGAGGGTAAAGAGCACAAATGCTCGCGTGCCTTGATTCTACAAGACATGTCTGAAACCATTGATTCGGATGCGAGTGACGGAGACAACTGAACTCGGTAGCGAATGACTTTGCCATCTATGGCATATATTGATATGTGTTTTCCTTAACACATGTTAGCCCATCTGATATCCTAGCCGGTGATATAGGACTTCTATTTTGCTCCTGATGAGTGTCTATATGCAGATGAAGAGAAGACCATTTTTGAAAATGTATCACTGGAATTACCGGATCAATAATCGAGCCAGTCATTCCAGTGGTAGAATTTCAAAAAATTTCTTCTCCTGGTCTGCAAATTGCCATTTTAGATCTTATTTCTATTGTTATAGTATTATTAGTAGGCCCTACCATTTAGTCAGAAAATGGCTCCGATTTTGATAGCATCTACTTTATGTAATCGCTGACCAAAGAATCACTGACACCTGTATATATATGCTTAGCCCATCTGATGCCATAGTGTGATAATAACTTCTATTTGCAGATGAAGAGAAGACTATTTTTGAAAGTTTATCACTGGAATTACTGGATCAATATTAGATTTATTGCCATGGGACCCCCCCCCCCCTCTTTTACCGGTACGTAATCCCACAATGTCAACCATGAAATGACTGTTCATTATAGGCCTACCGACAGTAATGTAGAATATATAGATTCAATTTGATGACAAATTGCGTAGAATACATTTTCTATCGGCATATTTAGTGTCTTTCTAACACCAAGAATGTGTCCAGTCAATTTTGTTTATTTATGACTTTTGACATTCTGTTTTTCATTAGGGGGTATAGGTTACTATTTGGTCAACAGCATTATAATGAACAGGAATTCCATACATGTCTTTGGTATCATATGATAGGGGAGTAGAAGGGGATTGATTTGGCATATTAAACAACGATGTGAATTGAACATGTCAAAAGATATTAATGATTTTCAAGTCCATAATTGACTAAAACGAAGCAATTTTTTTCGAAAATTTTCAATTTTTTTAGGTTTACATGAAAATAGCTTGATATACTGTTGCATAATAGACATGGGTACATGTATCTATTCATTCCCTACGTTTTGATACCATATATGTCCATATGACATTATTTTTAGCGTGTATATGATAAAATATGTGATATCGCTGAAAACGGCCTCAATATATGCATATATATGAATGTAAATGCAATTTTCGGAGTGAAGTACACTGATCTCAGAAGGTTGCCCTCTGGATTCTTATTCCAGAAGGTCTGAAATTTAATAAAATATAGGGCAACCAAAGATAGCAAGAGGTGTCCACCTCGACCCCCGTGCTCCCTGACTACTACTATATATGGAGAAATATCAACTTCACGAATATCACTACCCCCACCGCAAGGAACATCCCACCCCTTGGAGTGACACCAGCAATAACAATAATAATAAATTACATCATATACACGTAATCCCAGATTGAGAGAGCCGGATTGACCGCAGTCTGTCGTCGGTATGCGAGTAAGAGATAGGCACCGAAAGTGAAATTCGACAATGGACTTATTCAAGCTACAACAGTCCCCTTCTTGGTCGTCGGTGCTCTAAGTACCTCTGTCCCGCCTTTCTGAGGCTCGGCCATTATAGAGAAAACATCCAATGTCCGTTAAAGTTATCACCGCACCCACGACAATGTTCATTCCCAGCTGCAATAAATATTCTACACCACCTTACAGCGTAAGTCTCATCCACAGATAACCAGCCACGCGTATCCAACACCCACCCACGGGACAAATGACATAGACACTCAGGATGATTGCTTCACAAATCTCCATACAACGGTACTGTACTATTGAAAAACTGTGGCACACATTTTCTGAGCTGTATTGTATCAAATAAGTGTGTGTCTAGATGCGATAAGACTAGCCCTTCCTATGGGGAGGGATGCTTGGCAGTCTACCCACCCGGTAAATGCAGTCATGCTTGGCGAGGTCAGTAACTTGTCGCTCGCGAGACATGGATTTGGTTAAACCAAACAATAAGTTTCATCAGCTGATTCTTATAATTTTGATTAGGAACTAAAAGATTTCTACCGCGCTTACAAATCATTACAGCGCGGGCTGGAAAAGCAGCATCAAAACTTAAACAATTGCAAAACACACAGAGAATTTTAAATATTCTCATGCATACACATTCCGCTCAGAATCATCAGGAGCGAGACTTATTAATATCACACACAAGGCAGGCACAGTTAAAATCATGCGTGAAGAGGGTAACTGTTTTAGAAACAGACACCTTGAAATAATATAGCTCTCCGTATCGCCATTTTCCTTATAAGTTAGAAAACTTCCATATGCAGCAATAAAGAATCCTAAGTTTCCAAGCAACCACGTGTTAGTAAAGTAAATATCACGTGGCCGCCACTCACTGTTTTCCAGTAAATTATTAAAAAGACTATAGATGAAGGAATCGCCCTCCCGCGTGGTTACCACAAAGCGCAATTGAAGAGATGAGAGGTGATGAGTCGGGGGTCATTAGGCTGCTGACGCAATCATGCTCTCCCACACCCACTCGGGCATTCCAGCCTAAAATCAAAATAGGCAAGTCTATAAGCATCTAACTCGAAAACCGCTTCACGCTAATTAAAAAGTGAGCCTACACAGGCATAAGTATTTCTGATTTTTAACTTGATTGGAAACCTGTGGTCCCGTAATAAATTGGATGAAGTTAGCATTCCTTTCCTTTTATATATATTTTCTCTTTCTTTCTACAGAAGGAATTATAAATCGGAAGAGTGATGAATAAAACGCATGAAATTCACCAATAACAATGACCGTATCACCGTAGAGTTTTCCGCATCACCCTAGAGTTTTCCGGTGTGGTCATCCGCCCTCCTCTGACGTCATCAAAAACTATGAAAGGAGGGAATCGCACACTGAAATTTTTAATATACTTTTCTTATTATTATATATCTTAATAAAATTGAAACCCAGTCCCTAGAATGATTACGGGCATCCTACTCATCTATGCTACCGCATAGGTGTGCATCAACCATAATCATTGCCGATCCCTATGCTATAAATACACCGTATGCGGTGTAAGAAAATAGCATACCTCAGTGAATATATTATCTAATAGAGTCCGTGAGATGGTCCACTGCACATGTGCGGCCATAAGAGATAGCCTACGTACGCGGGTTAGCGTGTGGAGAGAATGTCATCTTATGAATATTCCGGGTCTATGTTCGTAATTTCTTGAACGCAGGCCATTCTCGCTTTGCTTGGTAGGAATCATTACCAGAATCGAACGAGAATTCTAAAACTTTTTACAGAATTAAAATCGGTCCAGGAATGGCTGAGATATCGGACATTAATCATCCAATATGTTGAGTTCCCATCCAAATGAATGATGCCATAGCGAATCCACGTGGTATGGTGAAGAGAGACAGACATTGGGTGGTGTGGCTGCCAGAGCATACCGAGACGACAGATTACCGCTTACTGCTAACTGTAATAGCGTCAATAGTATATAACCTAAAGAGTGCCTATCGGTTTTGAGCTCTCGTCTCTGGAGCACACCCAAATTCACCACAGTTTTAAGTTTTTGTAAGCTCCCAGACGATATCACCGGGGACAATATCTAAATCAAAAGGAAGGTTGTCCCCCACTACCAACACTTCAGAGGGACCATCCCATGCGGGGTGGCCTTTTGGCCATAATGTAACATCGAAAGACAGTATGTAGGACGGTGGTGGTGGTAGGACAAACTCCGCACATGTCTTGTGCTTATTATTAACGTTTTGACCGCAGTCCGGGTAAGGACATTGCTTTATGCACCACACGGGCTATGCGGTGCAAATCGTCTTGTGCTCCACAAAGATGTTCATGCGGCAAACTAACTTTCCACCATAGCCTTCAGCAACATATGGGGCATCTTCAAATCCGCAATAGTATGGAAATTATTCACAACCACAGAATTCCTAGCATGTGTTCGTACGTAACTATCTACTAGCCATCCGCATAAATTCTTCTTCACTGCTCATGAGTATGAGCCACATCAGATAGATCGTCACCAAGCAGCGACTTCAGTATCATGCCATCTCGCGCCTCAAATATGTGACGCTTCAACTACAGTGACATTAGGGCATTTTAGTACCGATGACTAATAGGTACTCCGTAACCATAATATTGTATTATTTTTATTAGGTACCGATATATGTAGGTACCGCAAAGTCATCTGAGACATTAGTTTTATAGTTTATAGATGTTATTGTACATATTTATTTTCATTTATGTGCCCATGACTAATAGGCACCGCAAGGTCGTGTGACCTTATATTTTGACTGTACTGTATTAATTAGTAACATGGCAGTTGCCATCCAAGTTTTTATCTTTTTGCTTAGTCGTTATTATGACATAAAAATACTTGGACCGCGATTCGCTTAGGTTACACTATACAGCATCAACAAACACTCCACCTTGTTCCCGCACAGCATACATCTTTCACTAAGTTCGCTGTTCATATTCTCACAGAGCGAACATGACACGGGGCCACTAAGACCTAACTATGATAGCCCGGTAGGATAGGTTTTCAAAGTAGCTAGGGACGACTACTCTTTAGGAGATATTTGTGTAAAACCTCTTTTCTGGAAGGTGTGGATAAGTTATACACGGCACACCGGCAAGTTTGTATATGGCCACCTACCATAGGACCTCCTAAATGTATAGTATAATGAGTAGTTGTCTCTTCCTACTCTCCTCCGGCCTCAGGGCCTCTGGATTCCCTCTGTCACGTTGGTTAGTACTGACTTAGAAACTATTGGGGTTTCTGAGCAGTTAGAATTAAAGTGTCGATGACCGCATACACCCCACTCTGTATCGTCGGATACTGGTTAGATTAGTCTTCTGCCAAAGTAGGAACCACTGCAAAAATAAAATGATGTTAGCCTGACACAGCAGTGCATTCGTTGGACAATTTTCCGTAATCCTAAAACAGATAAATGTTAGCCCCAGGGACCGGATCACTCACGACATGCTAGGTGACAGATAAAGACACAGATCGCCATCTAACTCTGCGGTGACTGGGTGCGACCTTTGAGCCCTCCAGCCCTTCATAGGAAGGTCACCATAGCTGGTTATCTGTTTCTTTTTCCCCAGCATAGATAGACATGTGCTTTCTAAAGATGCGTATGTAATGTGACTTGTCCCCGTGTTGTTATTTGTGGTCATGATGCGGTATGTGACAGGATCGTTATTTGATTCTGAAACTACCACCAGGTGACATGTGAGCACGCTGTCGGTCTGAGGGTGGGGAGGGGGGTGCTCCGCGCTGGTAGCCTTAACGGACACCGAGCATTCTCGCCAGACAGACCTGTATGTTAAAGATAGGAAAAACACATAGCCAATTGCGGCCTAACCTTGATATTTGTAGACTTAAAAACTAACTCTTACGGTAGGTTCTAGCAAGAAGGCCCACATAAATAAAGCGGCATCTACTAAAACAGTATCTTTAGCCCACATAAGGTGATGGTGTTGAATTCTACGGAAATCATCCACCCCAACTTCACGTACACCAATGTGCATCCCAATAACGTTTAATTACACTAGGTTGAATCACTTTCTCATTTTTAGCATAGTTTGAATAGGGAGAGTGGCCCTTTTGCCCATCTCTCTTCCTTAGTAGTAGTAGTAGTAGTAGTAGTAGTAGTAGTAGTAGTAGTAGTAGTAGTAGTAGTAGTAGTGGTAGTGGTAGTGGTAGTGGTAGTGGTAGTGGTAGTGGCGGTGGCGGTGGCGGTGGCGGCGGCGGCGGTGGCGGCGGCGGCGGCGGCGGTGGTAGTAGTAGTAGTAGTAGTAGTAGTAGTAGTAGTAGTAGTAGTAGTAGTAGTAGTAGTAGTAGTAGTAGTAGTAGTAGTAGTAGTAGTAGTAGTAGTAGTAGTAGTAGTAGTAGTAGTAGTAGTCAAAGGGAACACACGTGTCTTTTGGCTCTGCTAATATCGTTGATTTTGAACGATTTCTACTGCTCAGTTATGCTTCAGTTTTGTCTTGGTTCTGTATAAGTGTATATAGTTTTGTTTTGTAATATTCCTTTTTGAAAGTTTTGTTGTTTGAAGTCGCTATTTACAGCGGTGGTTTTTGGCATTGTCTTTTCGCAGTGACCGCGAGAGCCATTGCTCACTGCGGCGTCTTCTTCGTTTCTGTCCTAGTTATTGTCCACGTTTAGGCGTTGTTTTGGTGGTGTTTGCTGTTGGTTAGCGGCCGGATCATTTTCGGTTGCTCGTTTTCTTTCACCCGCTCCCCAAGCTATACATTTATTGTTATAGCTATTGCATTGAGCTCGTGCTGACGTGTTGTGCACTCATGCATAGTGTCTAGTGTTTACAAACAACGGCTAAGCCTGCGGGTTACGACAGCGGGGTGGAGTGTGGGGGCTATTGACGTCTATCACGGTTTGAAAGATATCGTCGGCTCTGGTCCCGCAGTACTGAAAGGCCTCTTTATTATAAAGAGGAACGTTTGGAATGTTACCGTTTGTTCTGAGGAGATTAAGAACAAGCTATTGGAAGATGGGCTGGTGGTTAATGGAGAGGCATATAAGATTCAGGAGATCGATTCTGATAAATTGCTCGTGAATATCAAACCACCTCTAGAAATACCCAACGAGCGTATTAAATTGGAAATGGCAAAACATGGGGATGTATTGTCTATAGAAAGCGAGACATATGATTTTGACCGTTCACTAGAAAATGGCGTGAGGCGAGTCTGGATGCGGGATAGTGAATCGACATTGCCCAGTGTATTGCCGAGTGCACTGTCTATTGACAATGCATTCCTTTTTACCAATATGGTACCGAGGGCAGATCAAGACATGCCGTATCTGTAGTAGTGTGACCCATCTGGCGAGCGCCTGTCCCCATAAGGACAAATGTATATTGTGTGGTGGCACTGACCATTACAAATGGAAGTGCAAGGTGGCCACAAATAGTTTAGTGGTGGGCAGCCAAAATGTAGATGAGAATAAACAGGAAAAAAATCAAGTTAGTGAATCTGTTACTGTAGCTAATGTGCACAATCTGCCCAACCCAGTGTCAGTTCACGCTGAAGATGTGATAGATGTATTGGAAGAAGGGTTACCTCAAACACCAGTGTTACGGGCCAATCATAATGTTACAATGTCATCAAATGTTAGTGCAAATCCATCACGGAATGACATTGACATGGAAGATGATCAAGATGGCGAACTCGCTAGTTTTTGCCCAGGTCAGCCTAAATTCAGGTCGCAATTAAGAGAAAGTGAAACAGATTTTGCACTAACGCCATTAACTGAGACTGATAGTATTTTGCCAAATATCAAAGCACAACCAAAGGTTCTTAAACGACAGATAGAAGACCTGAGTTCTGGTGATGATGAAAATGAACACGAAGATATAGATGATTCGATTTCAATAGCAGAATCTGATATTTCCGTTCAAACACAACAGTCTCGGCGCTCTGATGAGATGGTGGTTTACCGGTCTGAAACTGGAGAAATTTTAGTACCATATATTACTCAGAAAGGTGTACGATATAGGCATATGCGGAATGATTCTGATATTGCCAAATATCAACATTTAACAATTGTTGACCTCTCAACCTCCGATTTCACTGCTAAAATGGGCAAATGAGCCAAACAGGAGAAAAGTAAGAAACCAAAATCTAATTGGGTATAATGGCCAATGTATACAGATTCTTTATTTTTATGATTATTTGTACATTAAATTGTAGCGGCCTCAACGACATTTTAAAACAACGATTATTGTTGGAAAAATTGCTGCAGCTTAGGGTTGATATTGCTCTGCTTCAGGAAACAAGGCTCCGAAGCCCTGAAGCCATCGAAAGTTTTAAACAACTTGCCCAAGGTGAAGTGTTTACATCTGATGCCACTGAGCCAAATGCAGGAGTTGCTATTTTATTTTTACCTAAATGCCTCGGATCCATAAACATCATTTCAGCAGATACTGACACTGTTGGACGGTGGGTTAAAGTCACATGTGACGTCTCTGATACCAGAGTAAATATTATGTCAATTTATGCCCCAGCATCTCATGGGCCACGGGCTGCATTCTTCTCCACAGATATATGTGCAAAGATCACTTAAAGGCAATCTTTCACAGATAAACATATGTCCAATAACTTTCTCAGATCACAGTGTAGTTTCGATAAGAATTGACAATGCTGACTGGATAAAACGTGGTCCTGGGTTTTGGAAATTTAATTGTTCTTTATTAAATGATACAGAATACCATCGTCACGGACAAAGTTTTTGGGACTTTAAAATGCGCAATAAAGGTGAAACAGAAGATTTGACTTCATGGTGGGAAGAAGTAAAATTAGGCTTTGTTCACGAATCCAAGCAATTTTCTATTAAAAAAGCAAGGAAAATGCGGAAGGATGTGAAAGCACTTGAGCGCATATTATTCCTACTTTCCCGTAAGGTTGCAAATGGCGCAGCTCATTTAATTGATTATCTGAATGAAATGAAATGTAAACTACGTGCAATTGAGGAGGAAAAGGCTGAAGGCGCCAAAATAAGATCTAGAGCTCAAATGTACGTGGAAGGAGAAAAAAACACAAAATATTTCTGCAACCTCGAACGATTTAGAGGTGTAGAAAAATTGAATCGAAGTTTACAAGTAGATCACCAAGTGCTTAGCTCCAATACAGATTTATTGAGTGCTGTACAGAACTTCTATCAACCTCTGTACAGATCAGAACCTATTGATGAGAAAATAGCACAAGATCTGCTTAGTAATATTCAAGATAAGTTACCTCCTTCATCATTTGATATATGTGAACAGAACTTAAGCTTTGATGAAATAACAAAATCCCTCAATACAATGAAAGCTGGCAAATCACCAGGAGGGGATGGGCTTTGTGTAGAATTTTATCAAACATTCTGGCATCTTATTGGTAAAACAGTCCACGAAGTTGTCAGAGAAATCTTTCATTGAGACCATCTTTCCGAGACAATGTCACAGGCATATGTACGGTTAATATATAAAAAGGGGGATCGCAGTGATCTGAAGAACTATAGACCCATTTCACTACTTGTAGTCGATTATAAAATGATATCCAGAGCTCTGTCATTAAAGCTTGGTGGTGTGCTGGCAGATGTAATAAATCCTGACCAGACTTGTTCAATTCCAGGAAGATCTCTTTTAACTAATGCAATGATGATTCGCGACGTAATTCAACTAGTGGAAACGGATAATATTTATGGGGCAATTGTCGGATTAGACAATGAAAAGGCATTTGATCGACTGGAATGGGATTTTTTATTTATGTCGTTGAACCACTTAGGATCTGGATCAAATTTTATAAAATGGCTCCGAATATTATATAGAAATATTTCCCGCAGATATATTGTAAATAATTACGTGGTGTTCGTCAGGGTTGTTCTCTGTCACCACTCTTATTTGTGATAGCCATGGAATCCCTATGTGCAACATTAAGACAAGATATCCACTTTCAAGGTCTGAGCATACAAGGCATAGAGAAGCCTGTTAAGGTGTCTCAATATTGTGACGACACCACTGTCTTTGTAGGACATGATCAGGATTTTGATAGATTGAATGGCATCTTACAAAACTTCCAAAGAGCATCTGGTCTCAAAATAAATAAAGACAAATCTGTTGGCTTATTTTTGGGTCCTTGGAAAACAAGAACTTACCAGCCAATGGATATCACTTGGACAAGCAATTCAATCAAAATCCTAGGAATCGACTTTAGTAAAAAAGACTTTGGTTCTCTAAATTGGACAGAGGTCATTGCCAAACTAAAGAAGATAATTACAATGTGGCGTCATAGACACCTGACAATTTTTGGACGTGCTTTAGTTTTAAATAGTTTAATCTTGTCACAGATATGGTATGTGTCCTCTGTGGTGCATATGCATATGGTGAACAAGAGATTAATAGAATTGTGTTTGACTTTTTGTGGGAAGGAAATACACATCTTGTCTCACAAAGAATATGTACAAACGATAAACTTCAAGGAGGTCTAGCTATTCCAGACATCAGGAATAAAAGTATTTCATTGCGATTGAATTTTTTTAATGAGTTGATCCATAGTGACAATCAATGGACACAGATATCTCGATGCCTAATTGAAAGATATGTGGAACCCTTTTCGGCAAAGTCGGTTTTTTGGTCTTCTAAGCCACAACCAAATTACACACGCATTCCTAGTCCATATCTGGAGGTTAAAAAAGCATTAGATGGTTTTGTGAAAATGGAAGACTCGCCATTATACTGGGAACATGCACTAAATCAACAACTTTGGGGAAATGATAGAATACTACATAATGGTGGGGTTCTATACTATTTCTCATTAGCTAGACATGGATTAAAATATTTCTCTGATCTTGTTAGTGCAACCACGTGTGAATGGAAATCCCTACATGAGATAGTGCAGACAACCAAGCTTTGACCAATTGATGCACAATACCTTTTAAAGCGGTTGCAGGTAGCCATTCCTAGGGAGTGGTTTCGCCTACCCAAAGCATCTATGACTGTTGAAACACCAAAACTTATGCCAAAATATGGGGATAGAATTTTCACATGTTCTGTAAGATGCAAGTATTGGTACCACATGTTAAAGCTACAAAATTCGGCTATTCCAAAGGCAATTGCTGCTTGGGAAAATTCCACTTATTTCCCGGTAAATTGGAATGATGTGTGTTGCAACATTCATTCCTCACATATCCCTAATAGAGCCAGAGATGTTGTTTGGCGATTAATCCATAGACGGCTATGGGTAGGCTCTCTCCTCAAGAAAGTAGGAATTACTGAGAGTGACAGGTGTTTATTGTGTTTAACAGCAGAGGAAACACTCGTCCATTTATTTGTGGATTGCACTGTTATTGCTCAGTTTTGGACATACATCAAACGTGTTTTAATTAAGTTTGATGCATCGCAGTTCCAAATTGCACCTACCGAAATACTGTTTCACGACCTTTCTGGATATAATGTAAATAATGATGTTAAAATGATCGCATTATTTTGCCTTAGTTTAGGCAACTGGAGCATTTGGAAATACCGTTGCTCTAGAGCCTACGATGTACTTGACGATCCTAGCCACCTCCACTTTACGAAATTAATAAATATTTTTGATTTCTCGCATGCATATTGTTCACAATGTGAATACCATGCATCACAGAAGGGAAATAGCCTCCATCGATTTAAAGTCAAGTGGTGTAGAGGCGAGATGGTTTCCATTGATTCTGGGCTATTAGTTATTTTGAAGATCGTGTAAAGTTGAAATATGTAATGGAAAATGGAAAAAGACAAATTTGCAGATTCAATGCAGCTTAGTAGTTCCTTAAAATCTTTTCAGGACAAAATGTTTTGGGCGTGATTGGACTGGATTGGAAAATAAGACAGCAATACCTTCCAGTTCAGTTACGTTCCTAATATTCAACGGATTTCTTGCCAGGAAACATGTTTTTCACTAGATTTTGTGTTGTTTATTTTGGTATTTGAGTGTGTGGACGCTGTTGCTGCATGATAGCAACAGCTTCCCATCAAATTGGCTTTAAATTTTTAACACCACAAAATTAACCTTGAAAATATCATGATTAATAATTCAAATAGTGTTTATAGTCAACCACACGGTCTACAGGAATGTTTATTTTTAGTATCATTTGTTCTGGCGTAATTTTCAAAACGTCCATCCAAAGTAAACTAGCTTGGCTTTTTCATTTTATGTTTTGTAATTTGGTCTAATCATGTATTCACAGTAGTCAAAATATTCATAATATGGTAATTTTTTTAACAGTTTTGGAGATTCATGTGTGTACGGCAATTGCATCAGGGTATTTTGTAATAAACATAAATTAAGTGGTCCATATTAATTTCATTGTATGAGCACCGTTTCATTGCTTTTATATCAATGCAATAATATGATTTATATAATGTTTATAAATATATTTTTTAATTTATAGAATTTATTTCTACATAATACTGACGTATACTGTGTGTTAATTAATTTCCCTACATTTTAGTGTTCTTTGTCAGTAAATATGTTTGGGTAGAAAGGCTTTCCACACGATCCTTTGATCGCGTTATCAAAAAGTTTGAAAAAATGTAGTAGTAGTAGTAGTAGTAGTAGTAGTAGTAGTAGTAGTAGTAGTAGTAGTAGTAGTAGTAGTAGTAGTAGTAGTAGTAGTAGTAGTCAAAGCGAACAGATCTGTGTTTTTGCTCTACGCTATCTACTCGATTTACTAGTTTCTAGAAAGCGTATATATATATATATATATATATATATATATATATATATATATATATATATATATATATATATATATATATATATATATATATATATATATATATATATATATATTGTTCAGTTGCACATAGTTTCCTTATTTGTTGTAAATGTGTATATTTTTTATTGTAGAAGGTCGCAATCGTGACTTGAGTTTTAAGATTGAAAGCTGAAATCGCCTACGTGGTTAGCCATTTGTGCTGACCACTGACCCTATTCGTTTCTCTTTTACTCTTGGCCAAATTCGACCCATCTCCGGTGTTCATTTTGACTGTTCCTATTAGTAACAATGCTTTGCCGTGGGGAACTTTTATAGTTGGTATGTCACCTGTCAAATCTTCTCTTAGTCAATCAGTTTGTTTGTTCAGAGCGTTGACGATTTTAAAGTTCTCGTGTCCCATTAAATATAGACTCTTTTGTACGAGATATGAGATGCCTGCTGATTTCTGTTGAATTTACCCAGCATGCTATGCTGCCCAGCATGCAACGCTACCCAACATGCACTTTCCTGACTCCATAATCGTTGTTACTATTGGACGCCATATTCGTTTAGTCTATCTGTACAGGCCAGGATTTCTCAAACAAAACCAACCTGCCTGCCCATGCAAATAGTCATTTCTCCTCCAGCTCTGGAAGCGGAAGCACGCACGTAGGACGTACTATTCACGGCGGTACATTCAACGACCTGCATTTCAACAGTACAACTGTGTCAATTTCCAAAAGAATATTAGAGAAAGCTGTGAGATATATTTCGACAATAATTTGCGTGAAAGTTATTGCTATCAATGACAGCAATAAAATTTAGCAAATTATTGTCAAAATAATTATTAGGCAATGCGATTACTACATGGTCTGGTACAGATTTGATACTAATTTGAGTGAAAATTGTTGCTATAACAGCTTTCAGTCGCTATATTCTAAAATAATCATCATGGCGACGCGACGGCGACACGATGCGATTTAGAAAATCGCTCAGATGTGCGGCAGAAACCGACGGCGACTGATCGCCTGTGATCGGCAGTCGTCGCTCGAAATTGAACATGCTTTCAAATATTTCCGTGGCTTTGGAATCGCCAGTTCACGATGATAGTATTGACCAATGGCTGAGGTCGCTTTTGTCACGGTCTGTTGGAAAGTAATGTACGCAAAATAAACTAGTAGTATTGTTAAGTCGGTAACCATGGCAGCCATTCCGGTGGTAAAATGTTTAAAAATAGCCTTCTCTCGGCCTGCAAATGGACATTCGATAACAAAATATTTTGATAAAATTTAGTCATTAAATGTGTAGGTGGGCCTTTTCGCGATTAGTATTTAAATGTGTTTAAATGAATACACTTACACCTATCCACGTGGTAGTACACGTGGGATGATGTTAAAAATAGAAATATTAGCTTTTAAGTCGCTAAGTCATCCCTGTCGGTTAAGTGTGCGCTCGATAACGACGTGATAGCGACACGATAGGACTGGTAAGCGATAGGTAACGATAGCTGACGCCTGGTGTCGCCGTTGCGTCGCCGTTGCGTCAGCATAATTTAGTCAGCAACAACTTACAGCCAAATTTGTCCATGTCGTCTAATGGGCTCGATAAAAAAAACTACAGAGGTATCACGTTATTAACCACGCTAGGTAAGCTGTTTATTAAAGTCCTAAACAATAGATTGAATAAATGGGCGGAGGTTAAGCAAATATATGTAGAAGCACAAGCGGGATTTTGAGCGGGATTTAGTATGGTTGATCATCACATTTATGTTTTAAGTGGCCTCCTTCCTCATGTATTAAATACACGAAAGAAGCTATATTGTGTTTTTATAGATTTTACCAAAGCTTTTGACTATGTAGTGCGAGACAATCTATGGCACAAATTGGTAAAATTAGGAGTTAGGCGTAGCATAATTAATATTATGATATCCATGTATATAGGTTTAAAACACGGGGGCGAGTGAATTCTGAACTATCAGAGAACTTTGAATGCCATACAGATGTGCGTCAGTGAGAGAGTGTATCTCCCTTTTTATTTGCCATGTATATAAATGATTTGGAAGAGGGTTTAATGATGTGTGGTTGCTACAAGGTAACATTGAAAATGGAAGCAATTGTATTATGCAATATACACAAACAGTAGGACTGGGTCATATAAGCACATCTCTGTCGAGCTCGATTACAAATGTTATTTAGACAAAGTGAAGATCGTAATGTACAGGCATGCACTGACCAGGATACGAATAGGGTCCCACAAATTACATCTAGAAACAGGCAGATGGCATAAACCAATGCCCACGCCACTGTCTGATAGAATATGTCCATTTTGCATTGACGATTTCATTTTAGTATGTGCTAAATACAGTAATTTGTGCAATTCTCTTATCAAGCGATATTATTTCAAAAGACATAGCGTATTCAAATTAACCAAATTGCTTCAAAATAGCAACACAAGCATCCAACAAAAACTAGTAGCATTAGTTTTTCATAGTTTTAAAATTCGCAGTGAAAGTTTACTTTGAGTATTTTCTCCAGACGTCGGTGGGAATGTGTGGGAGTGTAACCGATGTAGGTGGATGAGTTGGGGTGGGGTGTGAGGGGTGGGGTGGAAACTATGTCTCACTCCTCGTTTTCATTTCGGGGTTTTTCGTGCCAGAAAACTAGGAGAGATGATCATGGACCATGGACAATTGTCAATTGAAAAACCTTTAAATTCTACGGCAACCTCATTTAACAACAACATATTTGTGGCGCGGAAATATAAATCTAGACAGCTATGTACAGCAAACATTATTTTTAATAATCCATTTATTTTTTATGACGTAATGACTAACTTGTCGGATGTTTTAAGGCTGACTCCACTGAGAGCCGCTGCTAGCTTTCGCGGCAACGGCCCTCTATCGATTTAATCTCAAAATGCTCAGCAACATCCGGGTCTATATTACCAATTTAAAAGGCAATAACGCGTACAATCTATACACATTTGATAGGCTGACCTAAAACATGAACGAATTTGAATTTCCGTGTACTCGTGTCCGCGATACTGACTCCCAGTAATGTTGCGTTTTACTTATGGCTCACGTCATAGGAACGGGGGGGGGGGGGGGGGGGGGGCAACAATGCTGGTAGCCTGTGTCGTGGATACGATTATACGGAAAATCTATGTCTTTAGATACTGATGAAAATACTTTTTGAACCTCTTTTAACTGTAAAATGAGTACTGTGTATATGTATTTATATCTGTTAATTTACCGCTATATTATATGTATATGTGAATGAAAATGAATTATGTATATGGTACGATGATAGTTTATACCTACATGGGTATCCGCATATTTACAATGTATACTCTTACGGGCCTATGGCCTATTGTGGAATAAAACTTACTTACTCCTGGGCCTACTGCTGCTGCTGCTGCTGCTGCTGCTGCTTCTTCTTCTTCTACTACTACTACTACTACTACTTTTTTTCTTCTTTTTTTTTGAAAATCCGACGCTGACGCAGTCGGACAAACTTCACAGAGGAACTCCTTGCAAAGGCTTGCAAACCACCAGAAAAAAACCTGGTGAACTAGTAAGCCTGGTTACTATTACACCAAAACAAAAGATAAATAATGAGCATTAATACAATCTATAAATACATATGGCTTAAATAGTATAGATACAAAACAATAAGCTGATAAAGCTCCGATAGCAAAACAAAACTTAACAAAGGCATTACTATTCAACCCAGGTGTAGTAGTAGACCCGTGTGGCGAGTGCAACTATCCAACAAATGAAAAGTGCCTCGTCAATCAATGATAAATAAGTCAATCATCGACGCCAGTGGGCTGATTCTTTAAAGATTAGCGGGCGTAGTAGCATTTGGGTAGTATAATACATATAGTCGGCAGAAAAATTACAGAAAAATAGATGTCGCTCTTGTTTACATTTTCGATTTACTTTATTGTAAGGTTTTGTAAATTACCATTCAATCCATGTGTGGTAGTAGGCCCGTGTGGCGAGTGCAACTATTCAACAAATGAAAAGTGACTCATCAATCAATGACAAATAAGTCAATCATTGACGTCAGTGGGCTGCTTCTTTAAAGATCAGCGGGCGTAGTAGCATTTGGGTAGCATAACATATATAGTTAGCAGGAAAATTACAGAAAAATAGATGGAAATAGATGGCGCTCTTGTTTACATTTTTGATTTACTTTGTTGTAAGGTGTTGTAAATTAGCCGAAACAAATAACCCTATAAAACCCTGTGCAAGTTTCTAAAATTGCCTGGGACGATTCTATAATTCAATGACAACTTACTTTATCGATTGATTATTAAATTACCCCAGTCTGTTTATTTGTTAACATGAATTATTAAACATAGCAATATCAAAGTGCAGACTAAAATGAATTACAGGACACAGATTAATTAAAAGACACAGATAAATCAGTTGTAGTAATTAAATGATTTAAGCTAGTGCAGGCTCATTTATTTTTACAGTACCCAACTCTATTGAAACTATGTTTGTTTTGCACCATATGGCCTTGAATACTTTTTCTTTACCATGCTGCTTTAATCTAAAATATTCGCAAGGAATATGATTCAGCAGCAATGAACGAAATATTGCCTTTATTGCTACATTGTGATTGCCCATAGATGGATTTTTCGTCTGTGCACACCGATGTTTCCAAATGGCCCAAACACCTATGGTTAGCATTGTTATTAAAATAGTCCTTTCAGACTTTATGATATTTACACAGCTTGATCCAAATTCTCTAAATAAGACTACATGCGTTTCTAGAACAATGGGCTTCGCTCCAAATTGTGCCAAGATTTGGCTGATATAGTCCCAAAATTGTGACGATATTGGACATTCCGCAAATAAATGCTCGATTGTTTCCTTGTCTGTTTGATATAAGTAACACCTATCAGAAGTCGTAATATTGCACTTGTATGTCAAGTGTGCCACACATAGCTGTCGATGTAGTAATCGCCACAATAAATCACGAGCCATATTTGGTATGTATGGAGAATGTAAGATTTTCCATACATTTTTCCAACTGGATGGTTTATAGCTTGAGTCGTCCCATCTCCTAATTGCTATGGGAGGTGTTATTTGTTTTCGTCTCATAATGTGGTACCATTCCTTGGATCTAATCGTGTGTTTTAGCATCTCATCATCAAGAACTAATGCAGGTTGTGGAGTCAACCTATTATTATTTACATTTGGCAGACGAAACCATTCAATTGGTACAGCATGTTTTATTTTATTTAGCAACCGCTGGACATCTATATGCCCCATATGTGGTTTTTCTAGCTACTTCTTGCATTGAAATCCATCTACGTGTTTGAGGGTGTATCATATCAGATAAATGTTGAATGCCATATTTTGCAAAGGATGGTAGATAAAGTACTGCATTGTTATAACATATATTACTATTGCCCCACAATTGCTGTTCTAGTACTTCCTTCCAGCACGTAGGTGGAGGCATGTATCTGTCAAATATTTCTAACTCCTTAACTTGATCTTTAAACACATCTTGTATCATTTGGCTATTCAGGGGTGGCTTCTATGAGATAAAAACATGCTCCGCCAAAAATGGTTCTACAATTCTCTCTGTGAGAGCTCGTGAAACACATGCCCACGTCTCATCTGATGTAATAAGATCATTCAAAAATTTTAACCTTAAAGAAACACATTTCACTTTAATATCAATTAAATCAAGTCCTCCTTCTAACTTAGCATTATTGAGAACACGATGGGAAACTAAATGATTCTTTTCTTCCCATATGAATGACAATATCAACTCATTAACCCCCTTTTCTACATGTTTTGGCATGTGTACAACAGATGCTGTATACCATAGCCCAGATAATACTAAGTTGTTGACAACAAACACTCTACCAAAAATTGAAAGACGACGACGCTTCCAATTTGCTAATATTCTCTTAAGCGTAGATACTCGTTCATTCCAATTTTGTGTTGTATTCGGTTTCCTGCTAAAATAGATGCATAAAATCTTAATGGTATCATTGGACCAATTGATTTCAAGTGGCTGGTCATTCCGCTCTTTCCATGGCCCCAAAAAATAATCCTTTGGATTTTTCTTTATTGATTTTCAAACCAGATGCATTTTGGAACTTTTCTAGTACGTGGTTTAAAATTGTAAAATCATTGTTTGAACTAGCAAACACAGATGTGTCATCAGCATATTGTGACAGCTTAAGTGGTCTTTCTATGCCACGAATACATATGCCTTGAAAGTTATTATTTTGCCTCAATGCTATGCTAAGCGATTCCATCACAATAACAAATAATAATGGCGATAGGGAACACCCCTGTCTAACACCACGTTCTAAGACAATTTCTCTGGATAATTGATTGTTCACTAAATAGCTACTCTTGATATCCGTTTATAAAATCTTAACCCATTTAATAAAGTTTGAGCCTAACCCAAACGACTGCAAAGAATTAAAAAGAAAATCCCATTCCACACGGTCAAATGCCTTTTCGTTGTCCAAGGAAATCACTGCTGAAGGGATGCTATCTTTCTCAACCAATTGTATAAGGTCTGTTATTAACATGGTATTGGTTAAGATTGTCCTCCTAGGTACAGCACATGTCTGCTCTGTTCCAATGATTTCTCCTAAAACACTACCACGTTTCAATGTTAGTGCTCTGGATATTATTTTGTAATCTACACATAGTAGAGAAATTGGTCTGTAATTCTGAATTAGACGTCTATCATTTCGTTTATATATTAGCCTTACGTATGCCCTAGCCATAGTTGGTGGTAAATGGCTTTTCTCAAAGATTTCAGTGGCTAATTCTTCCATTATTGGACCTACAAGGTGCCAAAACGTTTGATAAAATTCAACTGGAAGGCCATCACACCCCGGTGATTTTTCTAGTTTCATACCTTTAAGGGATTTAGTTAAATCTTCTAGTGTTAAGGGTTGATCACAAAATTCACTGCCTGTGTCTGACACCTTTTTGACTATATTTGCTAACAAATCCAATTTTGCATCTTCATCAATTCCCTCTGACTTGTACAATGACTCATAGTAATTGCATACAATAGTACTCATTTCATTGTTGGTAAAGATGGTTGAACCATCCGGCATGTTTAATGAGCACATCACCTTATCTATTGCCCGTGCTTTTTCTAATGTGCAAAAAAATCGGGTTGGCTTTTCCCCTTCTGCGTGCATCTGGGCTCTTGCTCTAATTTTTGCACCCTCAAACTGATATTGTTCTATATCTCTTATTTTACTTTTAGTTTTAACCAGTAATTCATAATAATTATCTTCACCATTATTTACTTTAGCATTAATTTTCATCAGTGATCGATGAACTGTTTTCTTGCGTTTGCGTATTTTCCGTGCTTTTCTAATAGCATACTTTCGGGAAACATACTTTAAATCCAGTTTTACATCCTACCACCATTGCAATGTGCTCTTATATCATGCTTTCCTATTAATCCAATGTTGCCAACAACTCTCTATATTATTCTTATAAAATTCTTCTCCCAACAGTGTTGTGTTTAATTTTCAAAACCCAACCCCTTTCGTTACCCAATCAGCATTGGCAAAGGTTACACAAACCATGTTATGATCTGAGAATGCGACTGGCTTAATATCTCTCCAGTACCCTGTCAACAAACTATTCATATAAATTCTGTCGATCCTTTAACCAACTTTACCATCTGCCGAAAAACATGTAAGATCTTTACCGTGAGGTTTTGATATTCTATAGGTGTCAACTAAATTTTCATTATCACATATTTCTTTTAAGAGTCTATGTGATGTATCAGTATACGTTGAAGTTGCATTCCTGTCATTTTCTTTGTCTACGACACAATTAAAGTCACCACGCATTATTAAGTTTTCAATGCTATTATCTAGTGTTGTTGTAGACATCTCATTAACTACGACGTAGTTGATGAGATGCAGGTGCATATATACACAGAAACGTGAAACGTGTGTGTTGTATATCTAGCATGACTCTCACCCAGCGACCATTTGCACCTGATACTGAAGAGATTATATTTACATAGGCTGAACAACCAGGGAGTATAACAATTGCTACGTCTGCACTATTATCTTGAGATAACGAAATGAATATTCTGGATCCAGAAATCTTTTCTAAATTATCGTATGATTCTGACTTCTGAATTTTTGTTTCTTGTATCAAAGCAATGTCAATCTGCTCATTTTTCAGAGTCTCTAGTAAGTGACGTTGCTTTATGTCACTATTTAAGCCTCTACAATTGAGTGTGCAAATTAGCATAAAAAGTAATAAAATGATATGTATAACCGCCATTATTAAGCTAACTAGATTTTGTTTTTTTCGACCCTCTCTTAGACCATTTACCTATTTTACTCGCAAACGGTGCACTACTTAGCTCAACTTTTTCCAAATGCTTATATTTTAATATATCTGAATCATGACGCAGATGCCTATATTTAACCCCTTTTGCCGTCACATATGGAACTAACACCTCTCCTGCCTCTGACATGTACATGACCATTTCATCAGGTGATTTAGAAGTCTGTGTTTGAATGGATATATCGGAGTCAGCGACTGACATATTATCGTCTTCTATATCACTTTCCTCTATTTCTGATTCAGAACTCTCTCCATCTTTCTGTCGCTTTGTTCCACTCAATCGATCCGAGACACCAATTACTTTCTCTATATTATTTAAATCGTCTAGATTGAGTGTACTCAGTGGAAAATCAAAGTTAGTTTTAGTATCTTGCGACCTGAATTTTACTTGTCCTAAATTAAAACTCTCTTCTAGAGGGTAGTGATCATCATCTTCAACTTGTGTGGAATTAGCCTCTCTGACATCAGACTTGGATTGACTTGTTACTGGAGTAAGACTTAGCCCCTCATCTAGCACCTCTATTTCATCACCTGCAACTACAGCGATTGGATTCTTAGTTTTTTAACCATGCTTCTCATTAACATGGATTTCAGCTACAATCTCAGCAGCTACCGGTTCTATGACATTCTCTTTAGAGACAACATGCTCCGCACTTTTATCAGCACCCTTTTTGACATATTTGTTCTGCGGCCATCGCCACTGAAAATGATCAGATGATCCACAAACTAGACATTTGTTTTTGTTAGGGCAATCTGTTGCAAGATGTTCTGTGCTTAAGCAGATTCTACACTCTTTGATTTGCCCCCTGTACCACAATGGCAAGATAAATTGACCATCTATCGTGACCTTACTTGGGAGAGGTTGTTCTACCTTTTCGAACCAAATTCTTCTTGTGCCATTTTCTAAGGTTCGATCAAATGGATAGGTCTCGTGTTCTACTTTGTCCACTTTGCCATACTTGATCAATTCATTGATAACACGTTCATCTGGGATCTCTAATGGAACCTTCATCTTGACTAATAGACAATCAGAATCTATTTCCTCCACATTACACACCTCACCCTTCACGACAAGGACCTCGTCGAGCAACTTTTCCTTCACACTTTCATTAACTATGGTGACATTCCATACAGATTTGGAAACGTTAATGAGACCTTGAAGGACGCGTGGCCCTGCCCCAACTACATCCTTCAACCCATGATACACCTCAATTGCCGAAACACCCAAGCCTTTGTCGTGATTTTAAGACTCAGGGTACGCTTATAGGAGGTTGCCATGGTGTTTTAATAAAAGAGGAAACCCATACTACTACAATATATGAGGGGTAATGCAAATATATAATATCAAGACGTCAGGGAAAGAGCTAAACACTAAATAAATAGTGTCCTCTTTTGAAACCCTGACACCTACCAACAAATATACGAATAGATAGTAAAGTCGTATATTTGTTAGTTTGAACCACTTTCTAAGTGGTTCACTAACACCTAACCGATTAAAGTGGTTTCCTAATGCGTACTAACATATTAGTCATATATTTGTAGTCTGTTCGAGTTGACTGGGAACAGCCAACTGACTATAAAGATTTATAAAAGCAAAGAACTAGGCTTGCTCTTACAAATGACAAAGGAATTAAATCCACTCACTCAAGCGATCCTGCCAAATATAATGCGCTAACCAACGAACTATAGAAATAGCATAATAGCGCGGGGAGAAAAGTATTGCATTGACCACAGTAAGAGGAGACCTATTAAATGGGTGAAACCGCCAGCTAAGAGGAGTGCCTTTAGAAAATGGAGACACAAAATGCGCTCCAACCAAGACAAGAATTTACAAATTAAACATAAAGTTTGAAAGGAAATACTAACACGAAATATATGTATAAAATTTATCTACAAAATCGCGCTAGAAACTAGCAAATTCGGGCAGCAATTGCAGAGCTAAATAAGCGCGTGCGTTCACTTCGACTACTACTACTACTACTACTACTACTACTACTACTACTACTACTACTACTACTACTACTACTACTACTACTACTACTACTACTACTACTACTACTACTACTACTACTACTACTACTACTACTACTACCACCACTACCACTACCACTACCACCACCACCACTACTACTACTACTACTACTACTACTACTACTACAACTACTACTACTACTACTACCGCCACCGCCGCCGCCGACGCCGACGCCGACGCCGACGCCGCCGCCGCCGCTACTACTACTACTACTACTACTACTACTATGCAGCAAATTTTACCGTAATTATTTTGCTTTTTATCCTCATTTCAGCATGTTTTCAACGCCATTCATGCAAAGAAATGGTTTAACTCTATACTGAAGTCATGTGCATGGACAGATTTTACTAGCAATAAGCCGAAACAGTCCAACATTCTGAACATTTCCAGATTTATCGCGACCGATCAAAATCAATATCCGACAAAGTATTTACGTCAGCCGATCTGTCGTTTGCGACAGCTCAGTTACGTCAAATCCTACCCAAAATTGTATCTTTACTATGCAAAAATTATTGTCCTTGCGAACGTACCTGATACGGACAGCTCATCGCCATATTGCTTCAATATTACCGAATAATCAATCAGCGCTCGAACACCCGGTTCAGTTGATACTCTATACACATTCCTTATAAAATAGCTATCTTTAAAATAATATTTCCGTGAAACACATTTCAGCAAAATAAAATACGATAATTATTTTAGTTATATAATAGGGATAGGTATCGACGGGCGTGTGAGGTTTTTGTGGTGTTCCGGTTGAGGCATTTATGTTCTGTCACCTGACACTGTGTAATCTGGTTTGTTAGTGCAGAGTTTCGTGGAGTGGGTTTGAACAGACTTTTGTATAGATATAGCGCAGCTCCGAAATAACTTAACGTGTGTTTTAATCCAATTGACGTTTCCACTTTTAGCTATGCCCCGCCCACTTCTAACTAAACTCCACCCACACTTCGCCGTGCTGGAATCGATCGATCTTTGAATGCCCTGACTATCAATTTCCTGAAAACTATACAGGTAAGAGGCAGAAACAGCGCCCAGTCAAATTAGTTTCACAATATTCAACAGAATATTTATTAAATGGTAAAGACACACAATTCTTACAACGTGTCGGAGTATTAAGCGCTAACGACGGACTATATCGAGTCATTCATGACGCCATGATTATGACGTCACCATACACGTCACGTAGTTGTTTATGATGTCATATTACGTCATACGACGGATGGATAAACTTGGAAAGGTCCATTATGTCCAAATTTTCAACAGAACATTTCTTACTAATCAACATGTTTTTGAAACACGTTGAGTTATTTCTGGGTTCTACTATAGAAACTCTACTCTGACACCAAACCCACCCCATCCCACCCACCCCTCCCACCCCACCCAACATAGCACACTGGCGTGTGAGGACATATAATGATATATCAATTGATCAATTATGTAGGTATTTTCAGTTCAAATTCCGAATTTTAATCCTAGTTACAAGAGTACGTTTTGCTTGAAATTTAGAAAAGATGCTGAACAATTGTATCTCCTTTTGAGTTGTGACTGAGAACTACTTTAAGTGGATCAGTCAGTCGGTCGGTCGGTCGGTCGGTCAGCATGTTGGTCAAATGTTTAACATTTTATCAATTCTACCTATGTAGCAAATATAACGCGCTAGTGCGTGTTGTATATCGCAACTCTTTCTTGTATCTAAAAGGACGCTATTATATAGTAGGCCTGCTATAACACGTGTTGTTTTATAACTAGGTTAGCCTATATTGTGTATACAGGTAAGTCAAAATAAGCCCACCCTAATAATTTTCAGGACACCTCAAACCACCACCCCTCCCGTTAAAATGGCATCCCATACGTCTATGGCCATATCGGTTCCGCTATCGATCACTAACATTTACATACCAGTGCATAAGGGCGCAGGTCTTATGACATGTCCTGATAGTTTCACATCGATATTGGATTGCATTTTTGAATGAATATCGCAATTTCTTCTAAAAGGAACTTTGTCACATGAACATTTATATTTTATTTTACTCGTGATCGATGCATTATTATTATAACTTCCTGTTGAAATGACAACCACCGTTACAACTGTTCTCACATAACCTTATGCGATATTAACCCCTCTTATATCAACAGCGCCCCAAGCGCCCAGGATGCAACTCATATCAATTAACCGTTTAATTGCCAAGATTTTTGAATAAAATTATAAAGTTTGCAGGCCAAGGCTATTTACCATTGAAAATTACAAAAATCGCTTTCTGCCCTCGAGACAACTACAGACAACGTGTTTAACCAGGTCGACCGCAAAAGGGGAAATTGTTAAGAAAATTGGAGTTTTTTATTAGCCAGCGTCCATTTGCAGGCCAAGAGAATAATAGTTTTGAAAGTGTGCACTGAAATGACTGGCTCGGTTACCGTGCCAGTCATTCCAGTGGTAAATTTTCAAAAATACGATTCTCTTGGCCTGCAACTAGACATTCTTAAGACCATTGCAGTGCGAGTTTCTTTGCCATTAAAGGTTACGGTGACACAAGAAGTGTTACAGAGCGGATGGATGTTAAGAACCTTTTAATCCCTTTCAATCACGGATGTGAATTTACACTAGCTCGAGTAAAACAATCATATAGATAATCTGTTTCCTATTTTAAAACGAATTTGATAGTTTTTGGTAGCACATCTAGATCGTTCGCCGCGCTTGACTTGGTTTACGTTACACACATCGAGACATAACTGTTCGCGCGAATTGCAAAGCCGGTGATGAATTATGTCCCTTGAACCATAATGATATATGCTAATCCGTGTCGTTGTCCGCTCGCATTGTACTCAAAGCATTGGCTGTAGAAGTGGTGTTTTAGTTTAATTTGGCCGCAACGGCATTTTAGTGCGGGGACCCAGGCCCAACATTATGTCGTTCCTGAATGAACTAGGTCAGTACATGTTTTACACCTTGAGAGCGGGATTGAATCCGGCTCTTTGGATTGGAATTTCAGGCATTGGCGCCGCGACACTAAGTTCAACAGGTAGCGTAGTTTCAAAATATTCAAAAGCATTTTTATTAAATTACAAAGACATACAATTCGTACAAGAACAGTTAGTCCGTCATCAATTAAACTTTCGTGACAAACTTATCTACGCCATTCGTGAAATAATTGATTATGACTTCATCCTACACATCACGCAGTTGATTATGACGCCATATGACTGATAGACAAACTGGAATCCTGCGTTGTGATCTTCACCTTGATACGTGTCATAAAGTGATAGGGCTCTTTGCTGCCATGGATGCCAAAACTATTTCCGTTGGTGTTCTCTTTATAAATAGAAGACCTGAGACAACTCCCAAGAACATCTCCAGAATTGAAAAAGAGCTTCGAAGAAGGAAGATGCGTGGCCAAGAACGTGTGACAATTTTAAAGCCGTGTGAATGGATATGAGCTTAGGGAAAACCATCAGCCGATCACAAAAGAGTACTGTTGGAAAAAGTGGCAAATCAAGGCAGAATAAATATGTAGCATAATGGGGGATTATCAACCACGAAATGCTGGCTGGTAACCATCAACACCTAGGCCTCGGTGGTGTGAGGAATAATGCGCATGAGATGATGGTCAAGAATGAATTCACAAAAACTGAAACTGAATGTGGTGAGCAAAGTGTACAAGCACTGATAAGGTAGATCAAGGATCAGGAAAACCCATTCAGTCCAGCACCGAGTGAGACAAAGCTGCACAACATTCTGACACGGGAGGTAATGTCTGAGAAAATACAGGACCAGCTGCTACAGATTGGTGAAATTAGGAAAACGAGGTATGCTGATTTCCAACAGGAAAGATTTATTGGGGAAAAGCTGAAGTTATCAGGCACTATCCATCAAACTTATGCCAGAACATCCACGAACATTTATGACAGGAACAAGAGAACAGCTGAAGTAAAGTTTATGCGGAAATAGTATAGCTATGCCTAGAGTATGACAGGAACAAGAGAACAGCTGAAGTAAAGTTTATGCGGAAATAGTATAGCTATGCCTAGAGAATGATTGTCATTTCTCAATCGAGGGGACCCATAATGGATGGTCTGGAGTGCGAAATTGTTCCTGCTATTTGCGTCTTCGGAAAAGATGGCCGCATGACTAAAGTCCCAATAGTAATGACTATCAGCCTGTATTATCACCTGGTAGCCTAATGACAGCTTCCATCATATAGGTCAAGGGCAGAAAGCTGGGCTCAAACGGCTAACTATATCTAGTGACCTATGCAACAGTACATCAATAAGCATGATAACGAAAAATGCATAAATGCTGACCGATTAGACCGTATCTTTGACTCCTATCAGGAGGGGACAATCAAGGACGCTGAGAGGAAATGTATAATGTTATCTACCCAATTAATGTTGCTATAGTCGACACTACCAGTGGGGATGACCAGGTTCTGACCATCCAACAAAAACAAGCTTATTCTTGAGTCTCCAATACACAGAACCGTTGTTGAGAATGCACATTAGGAGACAGTCACAAATGGTGTGGCCTGTAGTTCGAGTGATAGATTATCATACACGTGTACGAGTTTCAGGTTGGGAAGTCACAGCAGCGCCGGGGATTGATCTTGACATGGAGGAGGCTGACACACTCCTGATTCTCCATGCTGTGCATGCTGTGGATGGAGGTTCCTTAAGTTTAGTTATACTGACATCAGATAGTGTTGTTGTCATTCTAATGGTTTATTTCTGTGCTATATTCCTGCATACACATTGATAGCAAAGATTAGTTCTGGTATCGACATGGTTATCCTAGCAGTGCATATACTCACAGGCTGTGCTGTGAGTGACTCCGCGAGAAAGTTTGGCACGATACATGTTGTCATTAGTGCACAGCCTGGTCGATAGCTTATGAACTTTGGGAGTCGTCAGTGATTCAGATGAGCTCGAGGCCCAGATTACTGGTGCCGAACAGTACTGTGTACAGGTGTTGCACAAAGGATTGGCGTGGAATATAATACATCAGCTTATATCATGAATTATGGATGTACCACAACAGAAAAAGTATCACCACACTAATGTGCCACCTATGCACTACAATACAAAGGGTCAATATACTGAGAAGTCATTATGTAACCAACTCGATGTGAAATTAGCTCACTGCGGATGGCCCGGTATTAGACTCAAAAGACTATCGCTACTGGGAGTGGGGCGTGATGGTTTTCTTCTGCCTGTAACATCTGCAAATGTAACCCCAGAGAAAAGTGTACAGTCAGTGTTGCACATACAGAAATTTCACTACAGTGATATGTAGTTATAGAAGATCAGCACTTGTTTGTTGCAGGTTTTGCAAATGCCAAAATGGGCCTGAGCTGTTATGCACGAATCCATTTCAATGAGGTCATTGAGGTCAACCGTTTTCTGATATCTAACTTGGGCCCTACAGATGCATATTTCATAATGTGGAAAGGCTTTGTCTGAATAATATTTAGTACATTTGTTGAGCTTTAGAGAAATAACTTGATTTGTACTTCATTACAGTGTGAAAATAACTCAGGTAATACATCATTTGACTACTGTATCCCCATGGTAGATTTGAACTGTGTGCTGTGTTCAGTGCTGCATAAATGACAATACATCTAAACAGTGTATGCTGATTTCAGTTACAAAGGTATTTTTATTTACATTTTATCAATATTCTTGATTCGCCCAGGCATAATTACAAGTGATTGATGCAGATTTATGTGATTTGTGTTATATTGTTTGTAATGAAAACTAGTATTATCACTGGAGCCAATGCAAAACGGCATCCTGCTTACAAATTAAATGCATAAATTAAACCTTCTTTATACTGAGTTATAATACATACTCTTCTGGGACATAAAACCTAAATACACATCTTTTTCTGAGTGTGCAAATAATGGGTTGGCCGGTTGGGGGTGGGGTAACATATTACTAATTACCTTGACAATGAGAAAGCGTGTGCTCGTATTATTAATCATGCCATCCGAAGGAGAATCCATTTCCTCACTCAATCATATGACGTCATAATCAACTACGCGACGTATATGCTGACGTCATAATCAGAATGATTCGATTATGCCCGTCTTTAACGCATAATAGTCGGACACGTTGTACGAATTGAATGTTTTTCCTATTTAATAAACATGATGTTGAATATTTTTTAACTAATTTGACTGGGCGCTGGTGCTGCCATTGGCCCATTCAAATTAGTTTCAAAATATTCAACAGCTTACCTGTATAATTTTCTGGAAATTGATAGTCAGGAAGTTCAGAGATCGATCGATCGCAACACGAGCGATGTGTGGGTGGAGCTTACCTAGAGATGGGCGGGGCATAGCTAGAAACGGAAAGGCCTATTGGATGGGCGAAATTGTGATGTATAATATGGGAGGATTGACTTGGTGAGAGCTGAGAGAATCAAAGAAATTGTGACTTCGGAAAATGAAACTCTAGTTTTTCTCTTATAAATTAACGCAAACTTAGATACATTACAGAAAATGTTTTTGATTGTGCTTCTATCATCGAATTGTTTGATCCAGATGATTTTAGTATGTATAAATGTGATAGTGGCGTGAATTTTGAAATAATAATAATAATAATAATAATAATAAAAAAAATAGTATCAAATTATAAAGTGTGAATTGGGGGCCCTATCATGTACACAAATACACCCTCAGCCAGTAGAATATCTAGTTTATAATCGCGGTCTAATTCTGAGCGTTTCTGATCAGCAGATGCAAAAATTAAAGATAGACATTCACACACACGAATTTTTCTTGAAAATAAGATTATTAAAATTGTATACGTTTAGTGGCTTAAATTTTGTTCCTCAATGCACGGAAACAAAATAAATCTTATCATATGATGATATAATTCCGTATAAATTAATAACATTTTAAGTTAAATTAGGCACACGACTTCAACTTTACCACTAACACATTAAATCATCATATTTTAAGATTTAGTCTGTTTGCTTATATTGTCTTCAATTATGATGCTAATTGATCAATCCAATCTGTGAAAGTATATGGCGTCATAATCAATTACGTCACATATAGGCTGACGTCACAATAAAATACGTAATGAATTACGTAGCTAAGCATGTCATGAATCTTTAAAAGTCCATCAGTTGTACGAACTGTATGTCTTTACTATTTAAAGCTAGCGTGTCAATAGGCACACGTGCTGAACAATTTGACGGCAAATTGTTGCTGAATAAAGCGGCTCAAAACTTACACCTCAAGATCTGGCTGGCAAATGACCAGTTGTACGAGCAGACAGGGACTCAACTAATATGGCTACCAGCAGTTGCAATGAATATGGAGTCAGGGGATTGATTTGTATGCTGGGAAAAATTGCACAGAACTCAACAGGCATCTCATATCTCGTGCAAATATTACACTAGTTAATGGGACATGTGAACTTTAATAAACATAGGCAGCAACAGCAAACAGTCAAATTAGTTTCAAAATATTAAATATTCAACAGCTTACCAGTATAGTTTCTGGAGATTGAGACTCAGGCAGTTTAGGGTTCGATCGATCTCAATCTATTATGTAGTTACTGTTGTGTCATATAATTGTGAGGATCCGCGGCCTCCGAGGCTTTAGCTTTGGTGCACCACCTGTTGTGAATTTGTAAATTCCATAATCAATATGTAAATAAATAATCTTGCATCTTGAATTTGAATGTTATAGAAGCACCTATATTGTTGACGTTATCGACCATGCTTCCGACTCACGCAGCATAGACGTGAGCTGGGTGGAGATGTGAGGACGGTCCTGTGTGGGAAGAGCAAGAGCAACCCAACTGCATAGTTTACTGAGCTGCTTGCACTGCCGGGTCATGTTCAACAGATGTTCCAGTACTTCTTGGAGGAGCGTGATTCCCGCGATGAGGTTTGCCAGAACTAGGAATGCATGGGGATTCTTCTTCTGATAGTGAAAGCTCCTACAAGGTAAGCATAACGAGATTTTCAGGCGATATCTGTGGGGCTAGTCTGTCGTGAAAGACCTCCCTGGCTGCTTCAATGTCATGAGACCAGAAATGATACTGGAGAGGTCTATCCAGAGGACACAAATAGCATGGGCGGAATCGTTGGCCAGACTACAGTACTGTAGCAATGCTGTTGTGCTTGAATGCCAGCTCATCTTTCATGAGATTCTTTTCATTTCGATTAACGTGGAAGAGATGACGTGATACCTCAATGGACCAGAGAGAATCTACAACGCTCCATCATGCTCTCATAGGTAAAAAAATACATCTTAGCAAACATTTGACACGACACATGGTCTTTGCGCACAACAGAGGCAAGCCCATCATCATTCAAGTACCACAGATCAATCAAGGCATATAACTTCGTCACTAAGCCGCTAGAAGATGATAAATTGTCTGCGCGTCTGCTTCAGGCTCTCGTGAATGGTACTCGCTGCTACAGATGGTTTCTCAAGTAGAGGTTTTTCGAGAAGAACAACTAGAACTTGCCAAGACCCAACCACAAATCCGCCTGCGACACACCAGTAGCTACAGTTGCGCTTTCAGAAAAGATACTAGCTGTTGATCAGCGTGGCATCGATATTGTGAAAGAGTGGGGCATGTCGCTGGAATCAATCGACTCTCTTGATGCCCTGCCATCTTTGATCACCTTTGAAGTAGATCTAGCATCAGAACAGGAATACAAGAACATTGAAGAAAGAGAGAAGCATCTGCCGCATGAAGATATCGTATTCCAACGCCGTGATGTAGCTGTGATGTTGTATTTCATGTCTAAAATCTGTTCTTTCCCAAATCTTCCTTCTTTTTGACAATTCGTCAAGGCTATCCGATGTGTGCTCCCTGCAGGTCAAACTCTATGTTTCAGGACCAGCTTCTATGTTATATTGGACAACTATCTGGAATCATCTGTCAAAGTGGTGAGATAACGAGGCGCGTTGTTGATATTGAAGATGCTGATCTGGCACTCACCGTTCCAGATGTCCCAATCCACAGCAAATGGACATGTTTTGCCCATCATCGAGCAACAAAATTCAATATAGGCCTACAGCGTCTCACGTGTGTGCTGGCGACTGAACAACACTCCCAACTTCCCATCATTCTCAGTGGATGTATTGCTGATGATGAAGTGGCCCCAGTCGAGTTGATAATTCTGAGGAAATCATTACAAGAATCCTCACTGCGTGACAATATTGATGCGGATGATTGGCTCCATTGTGCATGGGAGATGGTCCAAGGTTATCGGTGGCTCCTGTGTGATATCTAATGTCACTGATATACTGACAAAGCTACAGCGTTTTATCATGAAATGACGAATGTGGTCTGCGTGGGTTGTGGGCGAATGCTGACTCAGGCGAGCGTGGGTGGCACATACCGCTGTACATTGTTTCTGAGAAGTTTGAGATTGTGTCGGATCCGAGCGAAAGGTTCACGCGCTCGCTGGAGGTAACGCTTTTAAAAGAAATCGGGACAAAAAGGTCGCGATCACGTGCGTGTCTAAGAAATACATGGAAAAATTCGCCGATCCTCAAGTCAAGCATATAACCGCATAATTAATTACGTCACATGTAGGCTAACCTCACAGTCCTAAGTGACAGAATTACTCCGTCGTGAGCTTGAAATATCCCGTCAAGTTGAACGAATTGTATGACTGTACTATTTAATAAACATTCTGTTGAATATTTTGATAGGCAGCAACAGCCCAAAGGCAAATTAGTTACCATGAACTCAGGATTCAAAGTATATAAATCTATCCCAATGCGCTCAAAGCTTAGCTAGAGGTTGGGGATAGCTGAAAGTGAATTCATGGATTGAGTTTGTGCTCATCGACGAAGGTTGAGGAATACCGCGTCGTGTGTGGACTCTAATATTTGACCAGATCGGAATTGAAAGTCATATTGCTGAAGGTAAAACAAAGCCACCGCAAAAATGTCACCGTTGTCAAGCGTAATCCAAACTTAAATTCAGCGAGTATTTTTCATTTTGCGCAATGTCCTCAATCGCCTGAATTTCTATATATGCTAATCATGGCGGGTTTTGTGATGATGCCACTATTTTGCCAATGAAAGGTCAGAAGTAGCTACCAGCTGAAAACTGTATGCTTGCTATGCCATGTGTACACGCGACTTAACAAGGGTGGGCGTTTGTGTTTAAGGCGACCAAAGGGGTCTAATCTCATCGGCATGTTGGTTTTGTATAAAGTTGGTAAGGGCTTATTTGGCATACTGTGTGAATTCTTCCTACAACATCCTTAGGCTACATTTGGAAGCGAGACGATTGCACTCAACGTGCGTGCGTGCGTGCGTGCGTGCGTGCGTGCGTGCGTGCGTGCGTGCGTGCGTGCGTGCGTGCGTGCGTGCGTGCGTGCGTGCGTGCGTGCGTGCGTGCGTACATATGTATGTACGTGCGTACGTGAGTGCGTGCGTGTGTGTTTGCCCACGTTAGGAGTCTATACCATTTTTTCTCAAGTTCTCGCGTTCGCAAGCAAGTCAAACGGATGAGCAGACGCCATAAACATGGACAGATAGGCAGACGTAGCCCATTTCATTAGCTTCTGCTAATCTTACCTTCAACTGGTCTCAAGTCCCTATATACCGGAACGAATCTTAATGATAATCTCCCAGGCCATAGCATTGGCTACTCTTGTACAGTAGAGGCATGCATTTTTAACTATGCCCCGCCCATTTCTAACTAAACTCCAACCGCCTTGTAGGCGTGTTTAAATACATTTTAATATTTTGACACCTGAGCTCGCAGAATCCTAATTTCAAGATAACTATGCAGGTAAGCTGTTGAATATTTTGGAACTCATTTGACTTGGCTTTGTTGCTTCCCATGGCGCAATAGCTCCCAGTCAAATTATTTTCAGAATATTCTACAATGTTTCTTTTTAAATTGTAAATTCACCAAAGGCATACAATTCAGACACTTTCGTGACAGAATATTGCCATGTTCGTGACGGGCCTACATCATTTTGATAGTGACGTCAACTAACAAGTGAAGAATTGACTCTGGTGTCAGATACTTGAGTGACATATCAAATCCCTATATTACTTGAAGTGTAAGATATTTTACATGTGAGCGCAACATCTTTCTGTTGAATTAGCTTCTATATATCCAACAGCTTGCGTATTGATCCGTAAGTTTGCGCGCTGCTAATAGCAATTAGGAACACTTCTATATCTTTGCAATTAAAGAATAAACAACCCATTTGTGACAAAAATCTTACATTTATTACCCGTATATCGTGATGATTGACTGTGCTAATCCGTCTTGTGTCAACTTCAATCATCCATTTGGACTTGAGGAGCTTCCATTTGTAGAACACGATAATAATATTTTTTGAAAATTTACCACTGGAATGCCTGGCTCGGTAACAGAGGCAGTCATTCCCGTGGTAAATTTTCAAGAATTCTCTTCTCCTGGCCTCCAAATGAACACTGGCTGAGCATAAACTCGAATTTTCAAGCCGGTCAAAAAGGTCTCTGCAGTAGTGGTGAGGAATGCAGAAAAAGAGGACGCTATTTTTGTAAATTTCATTGGTAACTTTACAAAATTTGTCTTTTCTTAGCCTGAAAAATTTCTAATTTTCTTGAAAAATCTAGACTGGTTAATTGATATAGTCTAAGTAGCATTTTGAGGGGGTTGAGGCGCTGTTGACACGAGGGGGCTATCTCGGTGTATTTCAGTCAAGATCACCTCTGATTAGAAACATCACGTCAGTGTCTTTTCATGTAGGGCCATTAGTAGCGCATGCTTGATTAAAACACCAAATGCAGCTCATTGTAGCTGTCATACATTATTCTGGCTTTCAATCTATGTCTTATTTCCTTTGTGACGTAAACCTGCCTCTGCGATATTAATTGTTGCAGAGGTTTTATGTAACGGTGTGTTGACCCCTGCGTGATTGGCCCTTGCGAACCAGGAAAGGGGCAGGGAACTAACAAATACTCTTGAATGATAGCGTTATATAATAATCACCTATAGCCTCCTGTAAAAAAACAGAAATAAATCGGATTAATTTGAAAAAGTAGCTAAATACCACTTATGCCACTCTGGCGGGAGCCGATTAATGACGCGGCTGGTCTTACGCTCTCTGGTATATGCCGAGCGAATAAAGAACACTCGATTCAGCCGGTCATATAATCTCAGTTATATTCGGGTATGAGGTGCCTGCATACATGTAGTTGAAACATGACAAAGCGCGTCGGACCAGAGACGTCACTAAGCTAAGCACTACTAGAACTAGTAAATGCTTTTTCTCAAATTATTCTGATTCATTTCCGTTTATAGCAGTATATTTAATAATGTATGAAATTACCAATAAACATCATTTTATAGTTCCCTTTTCACTTCCTTTTAATACAAATTTCACTTGAAATGCAACAAACATAGTACATATCATACGTCTACGTCAGACAATTAAACTAATACCAAGCCACAATGTTGAGAAATTGAACTTTGTGGAATGTAAGATGCAAAAATCTAAACCAGTGAATTTATAGTCTATCAATGTTCAATGGACCTGTCCAGTTTTAGCTATGCCCTGCCCATCTCCAGATAAGCTCCACCCACGCCTCACTCGTGTTGGGATCGATCGATCCCTGAACTCCCTGACTATAAATTTCCAGAAAACTATACAGGTAAGCTGTTAAATATTTTGAAACTAATTTGACTGGGTGCTGTTGCACCTTATAGCACCTTATAGCAACAGCGCCCAGTCAAATCAGTTTAAAAATAGTCAACAAAGTGTGGGTTTTTTATTTTATGGTAAAGACATACAATTCGTACATCGTGTCGAACTATTAAGCGTTAAAGACGGACTAAATCGAGCCATTCATGCCATAATTTATTATGGCGTCATTCTGCACGTCACTTGGTTGATTATGACGTCAAAAGACGTAAGATGATAGATGCCTAAAGTAGAAAGGGCAATTGCATCTGCACTAGCCGTCAAAACATTAAAATCAGCTTGCACTTTCCAAATCAATGGATGGTTCACGAGTACAGAACGGAGAAAGTAACAGTTCTTTTAACGCATATTATCTGGAAAAACAATTATCTTACGAATTATAGACTTCCGCCAGTTATTGGAGACAATGCCGACTGAAAAAGGCAGAATTGAAATTAATTTCCGAAAGTATTCGAAATTTGCAAACGCAATGCAGAGATCCGATCGGTTACTCAACTATCTGACGTCAAAATCAAATACGTCACTTGTTAGCTGACAGCATAATCAAAATGAGCCGTTGGGAAAAAAGAAATGTCTGTCATGAAAGAGTCTGAATTTTATGTCTTTGGTAAATTTACAATTAAATTAAAAAGTTTGTTGTATATTTTGAAGCTAATTTGCCTGTGAGCTGTATCTGTTTTCGCCTCTGCCAGCAACAGCTCACAGTCAAATTGCTTCAAGATATTCAGCGCAGTTTACATGTACCTAAGTTACCTTGAAATTGGGATTCTGGGAATTCAGGCTTCCCAGTGTTAAAATCGATTCTAGCACGCGCACGCGCTGAGTATCAATTTCCAGAAAGATATACAGGTAAGCTGTTAAATATTTTGAAACTAATTTGACTGGGTGCTGTTGACTGCCTATGGCAGCAACAGAGCCCAGTTAAATTAGTTTCAAAATATTCAACAGCATGTTTATTAAATAGTAAAAACTTACAATTCGTGCAACAACGCTTAGTCCATCTTCAATTAAGCGTTCGCGTACTTATCTACGTCATTCATGGCGTCATTGATTATGACGTCATCCTACACGTCACGTAGTTGATTATGACGCCATATAATGGATGGATAGACTTTAGAGGTTCATAAGCTCCCACTATTACATACGATAGGGAGTGTATTCTAAAGCTAGAGTAGTAGATGTTGATCCAATGTGAAAGCATATCATGAAGGACCAGAGCATTTTCCATAGGCGTCAGATGAAATAGAAGCCTTCCTAACGCATCGATATGTTGATGTTGATTCGGAAACGCTTTAGCTTATTTATGGGCTGTACTGTATATTCCTAGGCGTAAATGTTACTGAATTGAATGGACAGTATGCTGAGCTTTTGATTCCGAACATAAAATTGCCATAATATTTTACGCGTCAACAATGTGACGATAACGACTATCAAACTTTCAAACTAAGACACAATTCCACATTAGCAGACAATGAAGTGACCCAATCTGTCACTCAACTATCTGACGTCATAATAAAATACGTCACTTGTTAGCGTTATAAATAAAATGGCTTGGATTCGAAGTCGACACTGAAGGGGCAATGGTCCGTCACGTTAGTGTATAAATTGCATGTTTTTGCTGAATTTTTAAGTTGATAAACGGTCTCTTGACTATTTTGATACAAAAAGGCAACTAAAGCTCCCAGTCAAATTAGTTTCAAAATATTCAGGAGCTTGCCTTTATAGCAACCTATAAATTGAAATTTTAGGGATTCCTGGTTCAAAGCGCGGGTCACATGACAATGCAAAATGGCATCTGTGCTTATTTTTTAACGTCTTTAATCACGCCTTCTATTCTATAGGCCTACGGTAGCCCTGCGCTTTTGGTGTCAGCGTAAACCTTCCGATCGTCTTAACAACAACGACAACACACACACACACACACTCCACCCCACCACCCGTGACGCACTTTAGCGTATCATAGTGATCTGCTCTGTAATATCGCGCAAACGTTGAGCAGTGATCGCCGCCATTTTGTCCCCTCTATCGCTAGTGTGCGATGTCATGTAAGTGTCAATGCATTACATTCTTTATTATGTAATAATCATCTTGATGAATATGTTGAAACTAATTTGACGTCATGTTGTTGCTGCCTAAGACAACAACTACTTCCAGTCAAATTAGTTTCAAAACATTCAACAGCTTGCCTGTATGGTTGCGTTCATATCACATTGTCACGCTATAGATGACACCTCTATGACTGAGCGTGTATGTAGAAAGCCTGAAAATCTGTCTTTGGAGGAATGATAAAAAGCTTAAAATTGCATGCATAGTTTATAAGTGGCCTATTAGATCATCTGTATGGATATCACGAGATGAGGTTAGGTATCCTTTAATTACATTTGGAACAAAGCTACAAAGTATTAATCTGCGCCTAAACGAAAAGTAAGATGTACCATGCGCTACAGGATGTCATTGACCAAAATGATATGAATAAATAAAAGCGTACTAAATATTCTGCTATATTTCATCTCATACCAAACCCTTAACGTAACTAGGTCAAAACCAATCACTTGACATATGCTCCATGATGACTGTTAGTAATGGGCGTCGAATGACCGTTTCTACTATCTAGGCCTATCGCTAAGGACCAAGACAGATAACTGGTCCCGAGTGCCTGGTCAACATCAATTAAGTACCTGTCATTTATTGACGTAGTACAAGCGTCCATGCCTTTAAAGACCTGCAAACATAGTATCAAATAAGACATGTTGCTTCAAATAGTAAGTCTCATAAATAAGCTAATTGTTTTCTAAGCCAAAATAGAAACATGTTAGTTAGTACAATTTTGAACACGATGTAAGAACTGTTCTGTTGAATATTTTGAACATAATCGGATTGGAAGGCATTGCGCCAATGTCTTTCCACCCAATTATGTTTAAAAATATTCAACAGTACGTTTTATTTCGTTTTTATACATGTTAAGCTATTTCTGAGATGCAATGAATTTTCTTTGATTGCATAAACTAAATATATTTTGTAGAGGCAAAGGAGTTAAGTATGGCTATTTTTATACGAGGAGATATATAAACTAAGATTCAATTTTAGACCGTGGATCGCAATCGCGTTGCGTATAGCTAAATTATATATGTATGGTAATTACAAGTTTATCCATCCATCATCTGACGTCATAATCAACTATGTGACGTATAAAATGGCGTCATAATCGATTGCAGCGTGAATGACTCGTTTTAGTTCGTCTTTAACACTTAATAGTTTATCTGACACGTTGTAAGAATTGTATGGCTTTACTCTTTAATAAACATAATGTTGAATAATTTAAACTAATTTGAAACTAATTTGACTGGTCGCTGTTGCTGAGGCAGCAACAGCACCCAGTCAAATTAATTTCAAAATACTTAATAGCTTACCTGTATAGTTTTCTGGAAATTGATAGTCAGGGAGTTCAGGGGTCGATCGATCCAACACGAGCGAGGTGTGGGCTGAGCTTAGCTAGAGATGGGCGGGGCATAGCTAAAATTGGAAAGGTCCATTGGTGTTGATGCCATGCTAATTGGGCGGCGACGAATATTGCATATATAACCAACCTGCAGCCATAGGTGGCGTCGTAAAAGACACAGTAGCAAAACCAGGGGTTGGTGGGTGTGTGTGGGGGGGGGGGGGGATGGGTGGGGTTATGGGTGTTGAGGTGGGCGATATAAATAGCATTAACATGATGCTGGGAACAATGGTTCTTTCCAGTCTTAGCTATGCCCCGCCCATCTGTAGATAAGCTCCACCCACACTTCGCCTGTGTCGGGATTGATCGATACCTTAACTCCCTGTCTATCAAATTCGAGTGAACTATACAGGTAAGCTGTTGAATATTTTAAAACTAACTAAGACAGCAACAGCGGATAGTCAAATTAGTTTCAAAATATTCGTCAAAATGTGTATTAAATAGTAAAGACAATTCGTACAACATGTGAGACTATTATGCGTTTAAGATGGACTAAATCGAGTCATTCATGCTGTAATTGATTATGACGTCATCCTTCACGCCAAGTAGTTGTTTATGACGTCATATGATGGATGGATAAACTGGAAAGGTCCCTTCCAGCTAAAATGGAGGGGTTCATTTCCAGCTATGATCCGCCTATTTCTAGCTAAGCTCCACCCGCTTTCTACGAGCGACGGAATTTATTTGAAACCTTGAAAGCTGAATTCACATAATTTAAATTTAAAGGTAACTTTAAAATTAGTTTCAAAATATTCAACATAATGTCCATTAATGTTGCAAATTCATCATAAGGATATAAAATTCGTACACTTTAGTGACCGACTTTTCGCTTTTCGTGACAGGGATTAGCTACGTCGTTTTGGTTATGACGTCATCTAACATCTGACTTATTTGATTATGACGCAAAATATTTGAGTTCATTGAGTCTTTGCGGAGCTCATTGTCCAAGGACAACACAACTACACAATGAAACTTGCTAGTAATAAACTTAGTGTGACCTAGCCACGATTAATCACCGATCATCATATTTCATTTACGAACAAATCCCACAATTTGAAACGTTCTCCGTAATATCGGTTGTCTGTTGATATCAGAGATCTAGGTCTGATTGTACTAATGTCAATATAGGCCCGACCATTAATCTTTGTGTCGTGATAAGAAATGACAGCTACCATACAACTGATACTGCTATACTGCTGATGCTGTCCTTGTTGGTGCTACTACTACTACTACTACTACTACTACTACTACTACTACTACTACTACTACTACTACTACTACTACTACTACTACTACTACTACTACTACTACTACTACTACTACTACCACTACTTTCACTAACTATTGGATTAACTGTAGCCGCATCCCAAGGTTCTTTTCTTAGCCATAGTGTATTCTCCATAGCGTCCCTAGCTAAATTTGGCCCCACCCATAGTTTAGGTCTACGCCCAGCCCCACCCCAGCCCCACCTCCAGCCCCACCCCAGCTGGTTGGGGGTGGGGTGGTATGGGGGGGGGATCAACATGCGTCCATACACCCGTGCGCAGTTGGGACTATTACGTGGAATGGAACACTATTTTGGGATTATGAGGAATGTGACAACGGTGTGAGTATTGCGGATGTTGACGTGTGTCTGTCCCAACAAGGCAGAATCAGCAAATTCAATCAGAATGGACCTTTACATTTTTAGCTATGCCCCGCCCATCACTAGCTAAGCTCCACCCACACCTCGCCGTGTTTGGATTGATCGATCCCCGAATGCTCTAGCTATCAATTTCCTGAAAACTATACAGGGAAGCTGTTGAATATTTTGTAACTAATTAGACTGGGTGCTGTTGCTGCCATAGGCAGCAACAGCGCCCAGTCAAATTAGTTTCAAAATATTCAACAGAATATGTATTAAATAGTAAAAGCAAACAATTTGTACAACAGCCCATAGACCGTCTTCAGATATGCGTTCGTGACGTACTTATCGACGTCATTCATGACGTCATTCATTATGATGTCATTGTACACACCACGCAGTTCATTATGACGTCATATGATGGGTGGGTACTCTGGAAAGGTGAATTGGGGGAATACACATGTTCGCCATTACTATGTCAATGAACTGTTGCTTAACCCTTTAGCACTCATATTTGTTCAAGAAAATTTAAATTTTCTCATAGAAAATGTCCATTTGCAGACCAAGAGAAACCTGTTTTTGAAAATTTTACTACTTGAATGACTGGCTCGGTTATCGATCCAGTCACTTCAGTGGTAAAATTTCAAAAATAGTCTTCTCTTGATCTGCAAATGGACACTTCTCAAGACCATTGCTGAAGTCGTTTTGGCTGATATTAGTGTTAAAGGGTCAAAGTACCACATCATGGCTAATCATTTCCTCATAACTGTCGTCCTTCACAGACCAATCAATACCATCGAAAATCAAGTCATGCTACATCTGTTATGCCACGCTAGATCAAACCCAGCACATTCTATTGTTTGGGTAACCATATGATAGAGAAAGTACTGGATACTCCTTATAACGAGGTCCAAATTAGCAACGACGTGAAATGGTAGCTCCATAATGGCATAGCTAGAGTTAACCTTAAAATCTAAATTTGAGGAGTAAACGAACAATGGGCAGCCATATTTTAGTAAACAAAAAGCATTTCCTGTATCAGTTAATGACATCTTGTGTCACCCCCTAGCCCGCGAATTTGTTCAAAAAAATTCATAGAAAATGTCGGTATACAGACCAACAGAAGACTTTATTTGAAAATTTACCATTGGAATAACTGGCTCGTTTATCGATCCAGTCATTTCAGTGGTACATTTTCAAAAACAGTCTTCTCTTGGTCCGCAAATGGACATTGTTCAAGACCAATCCAGGAACCGCTTTTGGTTGATATGAGTGTTAAAGGGTTACGGGCAACATAAACTGGCACCCACTTTGCTTCAAAACGTGTAAGTCTGTAAGAAGCCATGCTTAGGAAACCTTTCAGTAGTTACAGATTAAAGTCCTTGACATCTCTCTACTGTACACAACCTAAAGATAGTTAGACCATTGCGAATTCTGGTAGCTTGCCATATCGGTATAGGAGTTCTCTCCAACACGCTGAGCTCATAGAAATCTATAGATGACACGCGTAGTTGCATACATTGAGAAAAATATTGATTTGCTGGAAAAGGCACAACGCAGAGGAGCACGCTTTGTATATAATGATTATTTCAAGCAACGTAGCTGGAAATGAGGTGTTGTCTGATCACCATGGAAAGAAGGCGTGAATCGAGGTCAACAACGAAGAATCCAGATTTAGCTATTCCCCGCCCATATCTAGCTAAGCTCCACCCACTCTTTGGCCGTGTTGGGATCGATCGATCCCCGCACTCGCTGAATCTCAATTTCCAGAAAACCATACAGGTAAACTCTTGAATATTTTGAAACTAATTTGACTGTGTGCATTCTGTTGCTGCCCTTCGCCAGTCAAAATATTCAGCAGCCTATTTATTACTATATTTAAGTACTAAAAACACAATTTGTACTACAACGCTTAGTCCGTCATCAATTAAGCGTTCGTGGCGAACTTAGCTACGTCATTCATGACGTAATTGATTATGACGTCATACTACACGTCATCGTAGTTGATTATGACATCATATAATTGACTTAGAAACTGAATTCATCCATTCTCTACAATATTGTGCATGGGTTGGTTCTCGTTGATCCAAACGACTCCATCGAGCGATGCATCAGTGGAACGTTAAAACCTCACGGTGGTATATGTAGAGACGGGTGCATTCAAACATGCATTCTACCATATAACATCCGCAACAAGACTGGAATCGTGTATCTGCTATACTATACAGGAAACTTTTGACAGTGTTCTCCTACTCGCCAAATTTTCCGAGCCGGCGAGCATCGCGTGTGACATCGCCTGACATCCGCTGTACTGCGCGTGATGGACTGGATTTAGATAGAAAAAGTAAGTCTATGAATGGACAGATCCTATCTATCACTCAATTATATGATGTCATAATCAAACAATCATGTGTAGGCTGACGTCACAATGAAAATGCGCATTGAATGACGTATCTAACTCAATCATCAACATCTAAATGGCACACAAGTGTACAAAGCTCGCTTTTTCGAATTGTATTTTTGTTTAAGAGACGACTTAGAAATTCAGTGTTCCAAAATTAATTATGCTGCAATTAGTTTGAGGTTCTACGAAGAAAGGCGTGTGCTAGATTCCGTGGACTGTAGGGACGATTGAGAGTCAGAACAGATGCAGACTGCAGTAACTATAGCATAAGTACCTAACATAATACAATCCTGGGATCGTCAGCTGTCCGGTGTGATGTGGTCCACACGTTTCCCTGGGACGTCTTGTATATATCTCGTGTGATATTTCCTAACGCATTTGACAATGATTTATCAGGATATCTACAGCTGCACTTGAGAATGCCGCGCTGGCTTAATCACTCAGCGGAAAATAGCCCACTTAAAAATGTATCACTTTTACCGATTCGTACAAAGTGTCAAGTATTAAATCATATCTAGATATTTCAATAATTTATTAAATTTTCCAACGAAAACAATTAGTGCAGGCGCTAGGGAATATCATATTATTTAACCCTTTAACACTCATATTAGCAAAAAACGACTTCAGCATTGGTCTTGAGAAATCTCCATTTGCAGACCAATAGAAGACTCTTTTTGAAAACTTACCACTGAAATGACTGGCTCGATAACCGAGCCAGTCATTCCAGTGGTAAGATTTCAAAAATAGTCTTCTCTTGGTCTGCAAATGGGCATTTTCTATGTGAAAATTGTAATTTTCTTGAACAAATTCGAGGGATAAGGGGTTAACTTATGTCAATCAAGTTAAACCAGTACACGCTGGTGTCTATGCATGTTGTGACGACCTAATGGAAGAAAGCCTGGTAGAAATTTGGAAAACAGTATCGAAATGCAGCAACAGCTTATAGAAATACTGATTTCAAAACGAATCCCGACCATCGTTCTAAACGGAAATTAAATTTGTAAACGGGTAATTCACTGGTGTATTTCCCCCATAATAACCCGGGTGTGTGGGCCGGTACCTGGCCGCATTGGCAAGGTATTGGTCAAATACCTCTCCAGTATTCTAAGTTATCAGGGACTGACTGGAATCGCCCATTCAACACCACAGATGAGATACGACGAATGGATTTAAAGAAAAATTTCGCTGAGTAGTTTGAAACTTGTTCACTGTAATTAATCTTTGCCTATGTCAGCAAATGATTTCAGTCAAATAACTTTCAAAACATTGAACAGCTCATCTCTGAGGTGTTTGCTTTGAAATTGAGATCTACCAGGAGTTCAGATTTCAAATGGTAATGAATGATTTACTTCACGCATTCCTTTGAAATTGCCGATCTTTAATTTATTTTAACTTCATGTCGTAAATCCCGAAGCCATTCTATTAATCTTCCGAGAAAAGCGTTCAATCGATATTTTTCACCTAGTATAATTGACCAATGCAAATTGCTAGTAACTACTTCTAAGATTAAAAACGAAGATGAAACGCATCCGCTGATTATCTTTTCTGGCAGACGATGTCCATTATCCGGGCAAATATTGAGCAGAGGTTATATGTTAACTCGCAAGGAAGTACATGCGTGTATTATTTTAAGTGATAAATGGCCAGTTTTGTAAAGTCTAAATTAAAATATGTGTTTTTAAACTTAGGAAATGTGCTAGTGGTACTAATCCCTCTCTCACAGCCTCGTGAGCATACGCACTAAGTACGTCGTTTGCTATTATTGCTACAGCGGCTGCTGACGCTTACTGACATGAAGATCTCGCACGTTCAGAAGCCAGTTATTAGCTCGGGTAGCCAGTAGAAAAGGGGTAAAGACGACGATCGTGTTATAAATCTAGTAATCTGTGCGCGAGCCGAATAGGAATGATACTAAATGAAATGGAGATTCTAAAATATGGAACCACGCTGATTCAATGGTCCTTTCCAAGTTTGCATATTAATCATATGACGTCATAATCAACTACGTAACGTATAAGAAGACGTCATAATCACGACGTCATAAAAGACTTGATATAGTCCTTCTTTAACGCTTAATAGTCCGACACGTTGAACGAATTGTATGTCTTTACCATTTAATAAATATCCTGTTGAATATATTGAAAAGAACTTGATTGGGCGCTGTTCGCTTCCATAGGCAGCAACAGTGCCCTGTCAAATTAGTTTCAAAATATTTAACAGCTTACCAGTATAGTTTTCTGCAAATTGAGTCAGGGAGGTCAGAGATCAATCGATCCCAACACGAGTGAGGTGTGGGTGTAGCTAAAACTGGAAAGGTCTATTGCCCGTGACTGATGTGCATAAGTATTATACGTGTAGGCCTACGCCTATGATTGATTAGACATAACAGTAAGAACTATATTACCATCGACACGGTTGTGAACGGATAAGTTTAGTGGCTAGAAATAGTTTGTATTCTATTGCTTTAATCAATGTACTTATTATTTGACTGATTAAATCGTAGAGAGTACCAATTAGCATAGATAACTTACAATGATCATTACAGTGTTTGCTGAAAACAATGTTGTTGTCTGCAAATGGGCATTTCTCAAGGCCATGATTGCAGACGCCATTTTGTTCAGGTTAAGCTTATAGGATGGCGCTATAAACAATGACATCATCAATGGCATAACTAGGCTCGATCGAACGCTATGATTGATGATTGACTAAGCATTGCTGTACGAATTGTATGGCTTTACTATTTAATAACGATGCTTTTGAATATTCGGAAACTAATTTGAATGGACGCTGTTGCTGCCATAGGCAGCAACATCACTCAGTCAATTTTGTTTCGAAATAGTCGACAGATTACCTGTATAGGTTTCTGAAAATTGATAGTCAGTGAGTTCAGGCATCGATCGATCCCAATACGGGTGAAGTGTGGGTGGAGCTTAGCTAAAGATGGGCGGGGCAAATCTAAAACTTGAGCCCTACATTGACTCTCATTCTCAATGTACTCGTGTATAATGTTTAACGTTTCAAAAGCAAATTTTCCTCACCCGTTAACTATCACAGATACGAAACCACGCATTCAGAATGGCATTATTTATGATGTAAGAGAATTTCGAAACTAATTTCACTGGCAGCTGTTGCTGCCTTTGCAGCAACAGTTTCAAGTCAAATTAGTTTCAAAATTTACAACAGCTTTCTTGTATAGTCTTCTTAAATTTGAGACACTGGAATTTTAAGGATTGAAGCGTTAAACAGTTTGTTTCTGAAACATTTTGGTGCATCAGGAAATAATGATTTGAAAACATAGTTTCTGAACCATTCTTGGTGAAGGCCTATGCCCGGCTCTAGGTATCAAAGAGTTAAAGAAACCAATGTCTGTACATTTAACATATTTATACTACCTAGAGCTTATTATGTTGAAGATAAAAAACATGATTTCTTTTGCAAAGATGGTCAAATATTGTGTACTGGCATCAAGGCCAATTTACTCTTAGCTATGCCCCGCCCATCACTAGGTAAACTTCACCCATACCATGTCCGTATTGGGATCGATCGATCTCTGATCTCCATGACTATCAATTTCCAGAAAACTATACGTGTAAGCTGTTGAATATTTTGAAATTAATTTGACTGGGTGCTGTTTCTGCCTATGGCAACAACGATGGCCGGTCAAATTAGTTTCAAAATATTCAACAGCATGTTTTTTAAATAGCAAAGACATTACAATTCGTACAACGTGTTTGACTATTAGGCTTTAAAGACGGGCGATATCGAATCATTCCTGACGTCATGATTATGACGTCAACATACACGTCGCGTAGTTGATCATGACGTCATATGATTGAGTGAGGAAATGGATTCATGAATAGTGTCATAGTAAATAACATAATTTAAAATTTCCTATACAAGAGACCAATGTACAAACTACAGTTTTCACAATGCGTTAGTTAGGTTATTAGCAGTGATTTATGACCGGTAGTCGAGCATTCCTGTTATTCAGTAGTACTTTGAAGGGAAAGCCGTTCAGGACAAATTTAAACCATAGCCGAATTCACGCTGTGTATTGCCAAAGAGTCCTTGCTCGTGGAATAGCAGACCTCATTATTTTCTTTTTAGTTCTAGTTCTCAACGTTTTCAAAATATTCAACAGCTTACCTGTCTCGCCTTGTTATCTTGCAAAGGACCTTTCCACTTTCAGCTATGTCCCGCCCATCTCAATCTAAGCTCCACCCACAGCTTGTCCTTGTTGGGATCGATCTACCTCTGAATTCCCTGTCTATCAATTTTCAGAAGACTATACAGGTAAGCTGTTGAATATTTTGAAACTAATTTGACTGTGTGCTGTTGCTGCCTATGGCAGCAACAACTACCAGTCAAATTAGTTTCAAAATATTCAACAAAAGGTTTACTAAATGGTAAAGACATACAATTCATACAACGTGTCGGACTATTAAACGTCAAAGACGGACTATATTGAATCACTCATGACGTCATGATTATGATGTCATCCTACACTTCACTTAGTTAATTATGACACCATATGACGTCAGATGATCGATGGATAAACTTGGAAAGGTCCATTAAGATTCTGGAAACATAGTGTTCAAATAGTTACTCACTTTGAAGTCTACTGAATTTTGTGTAGGTCTGTTATCCTATGAGAGCAACGTGCAACCGCTTAAAAGTCAGAAACACCACTTTCAAAATTGCAATCTCTCTGCCTTCAAGAATTTCCAGCAAAATGTTTTTGTAACAGGAAATTAATGAATGTAAATAATCGAAATACCGTAAGTCAACCATACCACCGTCAAGTTTTCGGAATTGATCCAATAATCCGCACAGATAGGCTACTCCCGGGGAGCAAGAGAAAACGCGGCGAGAGTGGTAGAAGGTTTGCGAAAGAGTGGACGAGTGCGTGTAAGCGCGCATGGTGGCATGAGCAATGCCGGGAGGCATGTTGGTAGAGAGGGAGGGAAGAAGAGGAAGGGGTCGAGAGGGGGACGAGTGGGGAGAGAGGGGGGCGAAGTGGGGAGGTGTGGCCGAGGGGGGGGGGGATAGCAGAGAGTGTCTAAAAGTCTTCAAGAGGTTATAGGTAATAACAGCCAATCGGTGCGGTTACAATACCCGCGTTGAACGGTATCGTCGGTTTGTGTTAGGGTATGATAAATAGTACATGAGTCTGGCCACGCGTAATAACTCTCAGATAATGTCTTGGAAATATAAACTGTCACACGTTCTGTTTACGTATTCTTCGACTAGCCAGAACTGAACTGTAAGGAATCTTTGGGTACGGTATTTATTTACACAGACAGCTATTCAGTATCGCCTTGGCAGTTCATGTAGAAGTTCTACAACGATTCTTGTAATAATGTTTAGCATTTTATAGGCATATCGTTGGACTGACATTTGCTAATACCAGGGGGCGATACACTCATAGGGATGACGTAGTCAATGGAAGGACGCAATCTGGCATCCAAGTATCTGACGTCACAATCAATATACGTCACTTAATCGTAAACGTCATGATATATGTTCCTCAGAAAACTGGCAAATATTCGACAGAGTGTGCCGGAAGTGTATTTCTTCAGTGAATTTACAATTTAATAATCACTCTGTCGAATATTTTGAAACTAATTTTCCTGGGAGTCTTCTATCTTTGACTACGGCTCCCTAAGTGTTTGTGACGCCTCTGGGAGATTAATGCCTGTTTATTTTCAATCGGTGCTAGCCTCCTCATTATGCCAAAGAATAGTAGCGCTGGCCACACAACTGTTACTGATGGATATGTTGAGTTAGCAATGTTGACAGCAGCATAGCCACATGCCGTGGATGAACATAAGCACGCATACCGGGAGTCATTATTAAGTTAGTAATTTCTGGAAGAGTTGCTTTGTAAGGAAGAGATCTTAGAAGTTAGAGCTGATTTGTCCGAAGGGTCTTATCACATGCACCGCAGAAATCAGACAAGAGCGACGATCTGGATTTTCTATGGTAAGATACATTCAGCCTGGCCCCAACACTTTGAATCCAAAACGTTCGAATTTAAAAACTCATTTATTCAAATTAATTTCATAATATTCAAGAGTTTACCTTTATAATTACCTTGAAATCGAGAGCGCCTGGATTCACGGACGAACAGGATAGGTACCACATTAGAAACCAGCAGTAAATACGGCCTCTTATTGTGAGCGCGCAGATATAGGTGATGCATTCTGAGATTGTAGAATCGTAATTCGTTAAAACAGGCGGTATTTTGTGAAGACAGTTTGCCAGAAGGGGCAAGTGGTAGGCTTACTGTGGCAGATGTAATCATATTCTGATTTAATCCAAGCGCTGATAGGCCAGTTTCTGTTAAAATTGATATACTTTAGTTGTAAAGTTTAAGTAAGGATGCGTAGGCCTATTCCTAATTCAACGTCGCAACTAAACAATGGACCTTTCCGGTTTATCTATCCATCATATGACGTCATAGTAAACTACTCGACGCATAATGACGTCATTATCAATGGCATCATGAATGACGTAGATAAGTACATCACGAAGGTAGAATTGATGATGGGCTAAGGGTTGTTGTAGGAAATGTGTCTTTACTATTTAATAAACAAGCTGTTGGTCATTTTAAAACTAATTTGATTGGGTGCTGTTGCCATAGGCAGGAACAGCACCAAGTCAAATTAGTTTCAAATTATTTAAAAGCTTACCTGTATAGTTTTCTGGAAATTGATAGGGAGTTCCGGGATCGATCCCAACACGTAGGTGGAACTTACCTAGAGATGGGCGGGGCATAGCTAAAACTGAAACGGTCCATTGCATTAATTTATACGGAATTAAGATTATTTTCGCTCCATTACATTGAGGTACATATAATTTAAGTCTCTAATGGTATACAATTTAAAATTTTTTATTTTCGAGCATTCTGGTGTGACCCAGATAACGCGGCTTAGGGGATCAATGCCGGGCCGATACCGATACCGTACTGATACTTTCGGTATCGGCCCGGTATCGGCCTAGCATCGGCCCAGTAAGCTGCGTTATCATGGGAATATTGCCCTTTAATGAAAATCGATCGCCAGCAATTAAATTAAGTCGCAGAATTTGCTTGAGATAGAGGTCACTGTGTGTGCTGGTTATAACCTACGCAAGACATATTATATCCGCATTTAGTATCTGGTCTCTTTTCTCAATAACCATTTCAACACTGCATATTGGCCGCCGCGTTAATTTCTTTAGAAAATTAGAAGCTTTCTCTTGGATGCTTTGAAACAAGTTCAAATAGAAAATGTTGCTTGGACATGAACAGTTTAATTCAGTTGAATTCATTTCAACAAATTCGAGAGTTCGTAACTGCATGAGTGGTTTAAATTTGAGGAATTAATTGTAACCCTCTTTTAGAACGATTAATCGCATCAATGAAGAAGACAAAGCTTTTAACGTCCCGCGAAGTGTCGGACATCGGTGAGTGCGTTAGGTCATGAAAGATTGTCCCCAGAAGAAAACCTCGCAGAATAGACGCATCAAAATAGAGCCAGATGGATTAAGCGTTTTTTGAAGTCTCTATTTTACTGTTTCGTTATCGCGGATGATATATGTGAATCGCGCCTATTCTCCACGTCGTATCTTCAGATAATCACTCTTGGTGTGCTACTTGTGGACGAGAGACTGTTCCATTACTGACATAAGATTTACAGCCGTTGTCTTCTACAGTATTGATTTATTATTAGTACACGATAAACAGCAAGGTTGTAACTTAGCGAATATTGTGTACGAGTTACTACATTTTATAGGGAGGATCTATATTGCTCTAATACGTGTCTTCAAGTATTTTAACTTACTTATACGAGTGACTATATATCCAAATTTCTCTGCAACGGACACCTTATTTCTGGACCACAAGATGGTAATTATTTAAGGCTGGTTGTCGTATGAGCACCCATTTTAAACAACCATAATTTTCTAGCCACAAAAGTCATTGGTTACTGGTCATAGATGGTCACATAATATAACTCAGTTGCCATATTATATGGCAACTGACATATATTACGTGATCGTCTGTAACCAGTAACAGCATCCTTTTTCTGGTCACTTTCATCGCCTCCAAAAGTCTGTTTTATAGACAAGTCTCGCTGGGAGTCTAGTATTAAAACTGCTTAGACCCTACTTATAAGGTATCGGTCCAATACATTGTTCAATGTGACAAACTTGTTCGTGTAATGAGATATATGCACTATATCTTCGCATCGTGACGTCATCATGGTAAACAATACGACATGTGAATGTTGTGGACAACTAAGTGTGGAGCACTGCAAGTTACCAGGCGTGGCTGAACTGACAACAAACGAGCGGGTATACGTCATTGTAACAACTTTGACAGCCGTCCTCTCCATCTTTGGTAGTGTTCTCATAATATGCGTGCACGTTCTAGTTAGATCATTGCGCACGAGCACACGTGCGATGCTAGTGCATTTGAGCGTGGCAGATATGTTAAATGCTTTTGGAATTTTATTCGGTGTTTTTTGGTATGTGTTTAAAAACAGTGCCGTCATCAACAGCAATATGGTATACTGTAAATTCCACAGTGCTCTGACAATATTCTCCTCAATCGCGTCATTCCTCTGGACTGTCGTCCTAGCTTTGTGTCTATATATGGGCATTGTCAGGAACTTTTGCGAGGCGCCAAAGCGATTCAGGCTATTTTTTCTACTGCTCTGTTGGGGTCTGCCAGGTGCGTAATAATAATAATAATAATAATAACAATAATAATAATAATAATAATAATAATAATAATAATAATAATAATAATAATAATAATAATAATAATAATAATAATAATCATGATGATGATGATGATGATGATGATGATGATAATGAGGAGGAGGAGGAGGAGGAGGAGGAGATGGTGATGAAGAAGAAGAGGAAGAAGAAGAAGAAGAAGAAGAAGGAGAAGAAAAAAGAAGAAGAAGACGTCTGCACTGAGAAAAGATTTCAAACCTGTGAGGTAAATGATCTAATTTTCATAAATTCATGATGGTCTAGACCATGCGCTGCATCGTCTTGTGCAGCCTCTTGATGAAAAAGAACGCCGGGAGAGTTTCTGAAATGTCAGCCACTCTAATTCTTGTTACTAGAATAGGTGATTTCTAATTCTAACAATTAGGTCACAAGATGTCCATGGTTGTCATGATAAAACTGCATGATCATACATAGGTCGGCGGGTAGGGAATGACCATAGAAATCTAATAAGCGTAGAAGGGGCAGGTGCATACCGTCCCTATGGAAAGCCTTGTCCCGACCTCTGGTGACATGAGTCATGAGTTCTTGTAAATACAACTGCGCATGTTCGGACGGGCTGACGCAGACGGTCAGCATATATAATCGCCAAAAGTGAGTAAATTCTCGTTTAAAGGTGCATATTCACAGTAAAATTTCTGAAAATAAAATTGTTTAAATTATACACTTTTAGGGGATTAAAATGTAAGCCTATATGTAAATGAAACGAAATAAATCTTAACATATGATGATTCCATTCCATATAAATTAATATAATTTTTAAGTTGCGAAATTGAAATAGAGGCGCGGGCCTCTATTTCAATTTCGCAACTTAAAAATTATATTAATTTATATGGAATGGAATCATCATATGTTAAGATTTATTTCGTTTCATTACACATAGGCATATAGTTTAAGCTTACAAAAGTATGCAATTTAAAAATTTTTATTTTCACTCATTCTGGTGTGAATATGCACCTTTAATATTGGAAGAGAAATTGAACTCACGCAAATGTATGTAATTTTACCAGAAATAAACTTGTATTGGCTATATTAATTTGAGATTTTATTCGACTATGTGTTAGAATTGGTAACAAAAACATATTAGTTCTGTGACTATGATAAAATATTGAATTGAAATTCCCACATTTGAGAGCGTCAAAGCCGTTCTACGATTATTATATGTTTATGGGTGTGACAATAGGAATTTTTCAACAATGGCTTAACTATATGTACATTTTATCCAACAACCGTGACAATCTTCCTATTCAAATTTTTGAATTGAGACGTAACCATTTATAATCATTTGGTGGCCATCCTAGATTTGTGTGGATAATGTTACATTAAGCACACACATCCAAGATTGCTACCATCTCCCCGTACCACGCGAGCGGAGTTTAACTAATATGGAACTGGGTGGGGCATATCTAGAACTGAGTGGGGCATAGCTAGAATTGATCCCTCTATTGCATCAGTCTACAATCAGACTCTGCCCCTCCCCCACCCACCATCTACAGATACATAATGTTGATGTTTATATCTATGTTTTCCGGATCGATGAATACAGTCGTACCATGTACAATAAGCTACAAGTAACAGAAATACTCAATTTTGGCAGATATGTTTCGATTTAATATGAAATTCACAGCCATCATGCTCAATTTTTGCATACTTTGTCGAAATTAATTTGGGCATTTAACAGACACATTTCTATCACTTTAACACGTTTGAAAACAATATCCAGTTGTTTACACATTGACATCTTCCTCGTCTTCATCCGGTAAATGGAATTCGTAGACATCATTTTCACACGCTGGGCTGCATTGGCAAACTCCGTGAATGATAGGTTTTTTAAAGCAAACAGCGACCTTGATATCAAAGTGAATTCATTCCACGAGAACTTGTTCAGTGCTTCTCCAGATTCTATATAAAGGGTTAGATCAGCAGTTATGGGTGGCGGATGCAGCACCAAAGAAAGGAATTGCGTCTATACGGTGCAAATAGTTCATGAGCGACTTTAACATGACATTATTTGACATTTGTGTCATCCTATAATGTCGTTCCCAGAAACTCTTTTCTTTTCTGTGGCGCGACCTGGATTTCTTCTAGTGAGATTTGCGTTTGTATTTCACTTGCCTTTCAGATTGTCTGATAAGACGTATTTGCGGCCCTGTTAAAAAGGCAGTAGCTAATTCCACTTTTCAAACTATCCACATGACCCACCACTATCCATTGTATTAGTGTGTGCAGTCCAATTGGCACATTAACCATATTCCTAGAAAGGTGATAAGAGCCTTGTTGACTCTCATGCGTTATTGCTGAATAATTTTATGCGATTTCGAATCAGCTGAGCTGCCTTGTAGTTTGTCTTCATGTTTACTATGCCATCATATTCACATGTCATAACAGAATATCTTCCTCGCGTGTTCCCAAAGAATACACAGACCAGCACACGGTCGTCTGGGTTTTTGTTACAGATAGAGTGCATATGTTTTTCAGTCACTGCCTACTAAATACAAGTGAGAAATTTACAAAGGAGTCGCGGCAAGGCATATTGATCTATGTTATTTCAATGTCGACCATAGAACAATAAGCTCCATTTCGGATACGTGTGTCAACAATGTAGATAATTTCAAGCAAGCTTGCCATTTATCTGAAGAGACCTTTTCCATTACCTCTTTATGTGCTTGCATTTCGTAGAACGTAGTAGGTATGCGTCCTTCAGTACGACTTATGATAGCGGACATAAATGGAGGATTCCAGTTTATCCATTAATCATATGACGTCATAATCAACTACGTAACGTGTAGGATTACGTCATAATCAATTCCGTCATGAATTACGTAGCTAAGTTCGTCGATAACGCCTAAATGATGACGGACTAAGCGTTCTTGTACACATTGTATGTCTTACATATGTTTTGAAACTAATTTAACTGGTCGCTGTTGCTGCCATAGGCCAGCGCCCAGTAACATTAGTTTCAAAATATTCACTGGCTTAGCTGTATAGTTTTTTAGAAATTGATAGTTACGGAGTTCACGGATCGATAGATCCAAAAACGGGCGAAGTGTAGGTGGAGCTTTGCTAAAGATGGGTGGGGTATGGCTAAATCTGTATTCCTCCATTGCATGGCCATACGAGTGGTGAAGTAAAGGTATTTCACCTAATAAGTAATGCTATGCCTTCTGACTTGTCCACTGCATCTCGAAGTACTTTTCCATCAATATTAGATCGCACTTTGAACAGCTACTCGTCATGATCACCCTCCTGGTAAAAGAAACACCACGTTCTTATAGTCCAGTCAACTTAAGGTTTGACCCATCACTAATTGCAACAGGAATGAAATAACTTTTATTTTGTCTATTTAGGTCTTAGAAATATGGCATATAACTCGAGAACGGTTCATTTTAGACCATATAAATGTATTACGAGTAAATAGAAACATGCCCTCAATCTACCGAAAAAATATTTCTTCTGCAGCCCATGGCTACTCTATGACATCACAACGCAAAGTTCGATGCTTACAAACCATATCTACATTCACCCACTACTAATTGCAACAGGGATGAAACCAGTTTTATTTTGTGTAATTAGGTCTTAGAGATGATGTATAAAAATCTAATAAAATGTTTTGAGTGGAGCATGTTGAATTCTAGATGACTGCCAATGTGGATGCTAATTGAGTATAATATGGCATAGATCTCCATATTAGACCACATAAATGTATTACGAGTAGACAGAAACATGCCTCCAATCTACAGCAAAATGTTATCTTCTGCAATTGCATGCGAATAAGTGAAAAAATATATAACTAAATATATGTAAAATGAATACAAACAATAATAATTGAGTTAAAACATAAAATTTACAAATGTTTCGAGCAGTATCCAGGACCTATAAAAGTTAAGTGATAGGCATAGAGCATGATTTGACAGAGGTTTGACGCGAAACTGATTTTAGAGCTATTATTTAAATAAATTTGAAACCGATCTAAGTGATGCTGAACCCCTAACAGGTTGTGTGTAAAGAAAGGGTAGGGATTTGTACAGAGGTAGGGGTTTGGAGATATTAACTTTCAAAACGTTGGGAAGATTGTGTAGGGTATATTTTAAATAGGTTAAATAATGGTTTTATAAAAATGAAAACGGTTCAAAGTATGAATACATAACAATTTACTCGAGGCACCCGACTCCTCCCGCCCAATCCCCTCCCAATATAACTATGTATCACACTCCACACACGTGCACATTTCTAACCGATAATAATAATCAAGTAGAAGATTATTTACTCCACCTCGATGAAGGGTGTGCTAGTAATCTTCTACATTATGAGTTAGAACATTATACATAGTACAAACATACCGTCTCAACCGTCACCCAATCCCCACCCCCATCCTATAACTACGTATCGCCCTCTGCATATATCTAAACGGTAATGAAGCAGAAGATTAATTACTCCCCCTCGATGAAGGGTATGCTAGTAATCCTCTACATTATAAGTTGGAACAGTATACATAGTGCAGACATGCCGGCTCAACTGCCACCCGACCTCCACCCCCATTCTATAACTACGTATTGCCCTTTGCACATATCTAACCGATAATAATAAAGCAGAAGATTACTTATGCCCCCTCAGTGAAGGGTATGCTAGTAATCTTCTACGTTATGGGTTAGACCATTATTCATAGTACAAACATGACAGCTCAAACATTTCACCACCCGAACCTGCACTTTTTTCCAATTCGCTCATGCTCAAACCCGCATACACCCCCTCAACTTTCTCACACACCCCACCCCAGGCTATCGTAAAATTAGGTCCTAGAGATACCCTCAAAACCATATGGTTTAGTATCATAGGCGTTAAAAATTATACGTTTTTTGTAAGTGAATCTGAAACGTTTCTCAGTATCCTTACTCAAAAGTCTATGATCTTTATTTCTAATGATAGTATTAGGATACTGAGTGAATGTTTCGAGATTGTGATTGTTGACCGTGGTCATCCGAATATCGAATCCCAAACCCTTATTCCTGTAATTCAATGTTAAGCCCTTAATTGTGCAGGCATGCGATATCCCCAGTCTGTCTGACTAGCTGTCTGTATGCATAACTCTTCAGGCCAGTGCTAAAAAAACTCTGTTATTTCACTGCAGGAAGGAACTTCGTCTGTGAAATAACCGAGTCTGTCATGGTAAACGGGGATTAGACGAGGTTTATCATGTTTTGAATGTACATGATATAATCTGTATCATGATAAATGCAGCTCGCGCCTACAGCTACAAGGTTTCGTAGCAAATGAACCCTGGCATGACTCGTGACATGCGCGGGGATGACGACATTGGTGGGATTGTCTGCCAGCACGAATTGGTTCAACTCGTGATAGCGCATTAAGAGAGTGCTGTCATTGCATACACAGATATCTTTGACAGAAATCGTTCTATCCATCAGCAACTTCAACATGTGCTTAGGGTGGGGGCTGAGGGCGAAATAACCCCACAAAGAATTCAGCACCTGTTTTTCTAGGGTTCTAAGGCCCTTATTTTGAACGATCAGAGATGAATCTAATTTAATCCCTTCACGTTCAAAATATTGCAAAACATATGCGTCTTCCTGCGCATCTGTGACCGCATCCTCGGGATACCCCGATGCTTCTTGTTTAATTTTCAAAAAGTTATCGATGTATCTCTTGAAAAGCATATCAGTATGTTCTTCGTAGTGCCATATCTCGGTAAACTCTAAGATACGGTACCCACTACATACCGCCTCCATCAGCACCACAGACATCCATACACCATGTAGAGTGTGCTCACGATCGCTATGAGTACATTCAGTACTCTGCAAATCGTGAGTGCATTTACTACACAAAAATAATAAATCTTTAGGAGGCAAACAGATGCACTTTATCAGTCTGAAGTAAGACCTTAGCTCCTCTACCGGTTTACAATCTCTAACAATTACTTCCAGTTCGCCTAGAGGATACTTCGGGTCTTACAACCATAAGGATATAGCGAAGTGATATCCACATACGCTATATACTTGTCCACTATGGCCTGGTGATGTAAAGGTGTGGCATTGGTACGGCCACCATACAGAGCATTGTGCGTGATAAGCGGGTCATGATACGTTCTAGCATTCAGAAAAGCGTTAATGCTAGGGTCGTTAAGCTTCTTGGCCTTAAAATCACAACCACAAATTTCGACTACCTTCAAACCCATACATCTAAGCTCGCTAGATTTAGAAAGCGTCTTCTGATTCACTTCTTCTAAAGTTGGATCAGGCTAAAAAAATGACTTGGTAGTCATACGCCTTCTAGGCAGTCATTTCGGGCAGGCGTGCACATAACAGCCATAGTACCCGAAGTACTCGTCCGTGTCCGGGCAGTAACCATCTAATGCTCAGTTAAGCCTTTTTAACCGGGGTATAGGGAGCACTAACAGAGTTGCTAGAGGTGGGGTGGGGTTTGGCGGCTGTGGGGATTGGGTTGGTAGCGTCGGGATGGGGCGTTGGCGAGTTGGTTAGGGTGGGCTGTGGTGCGGGGGTGGGGTGGGAGCGTTAGCATTTTAGGAGATCAGGGACTCGAATGGTCTCCAAAATATTACTGCACCCTTTGAGTGTGGCTAGAGTTTGGGTTGGAATTTAGGGGGTGATGGGGTTGCGGGGGTGTAATGAGGGATGTTACAAGTTGATAATGGTGAACAGTGATTACGAGTTCAGTATCGCTTAGACAGTGCTTTAAAATATCTATATTATGTTGCAATACATCGTCGTTTCAGAATTAGAACATCCATGGAAATGTTGGGAAATATGTTGCTCTTCAAAGCCATGAAAATTAAAAATATCTCCCAACATGTCCACAGATGTTATAGTATTTAAAACAGTTTCACTCTGAACCTCACCCAAATCATGTTCTACGTCCCTGTTTAACTTTGCAGGCTCTGGACCCCGAGTGGGCTCATTACTCCTCAAGCTCGTTGAAGCGGCCTCAGGGTTCGAGCTCCCTGAAGACCGGCTCAACATAGTAATCATCAGTGGAGTCATCGGGGTCATTGTCATCGGCGATGACGGAGCCGATGTCACTCCACACGCCATCGCCGACCTCGTATATCGTGAGTAAGTTCATGATACTGCAAAACAAAAAAGGATAAATCAGATTAAATTTTATATTTCTAGACAAGTTATTTCATGGTCATATATAGGGTTCATAAGTCGTTGCCATAAGGCGCTGTCATAAGGCGCTGTCATAAGACGCAGTCGTAAGTCGCTGTCATAAGTCACTGTCATAAGACACTGTCATAAGATGCTGTCATAAGTCGCTGTCATAAGTCGCTGACATAAGACGCTGTCATAAGCCACTGTTATAAGTCGCTGTCATATGTCTCACCTATGTCGCAACATCATCATCAAATCCCCCTGACACCGAATTCCTAAACCTAGCGGGCCCATATCACACCTCATAACCCTCAAAAACACTTCAACTCTCAACAAATACCAACCCCACAAAGCCCTCAAACTCTCCCCACAAGCTTCAACAACAACTAACCCACCCACCCTAGTCTACTAGCCAGATCTACAAAGAGTCATCACAAAGCCACCAACAGACCCCAGCAACGCCATCCTCCAACCCTCAAATGCAAACCCCAACACCCCATACCCCGCAACCTAGTCAACTCAAACCCCACCCCATCACAGAGTCCAAGCCGGGACCCCAACCAGCCCTGTCCAGCTCGCATAAAAAACAGTAAAATCTATACTCACTTACATTCAGCTTGACTGGTAAACATTTCTATGTGATCATGATATGATTCAAAATCTTCCTAGTGTAGTTCGGATCGACCGGTCAGGTGCCGGCCATACCAGCAAAGCTGGGTACGCGCCGCCCGTCCTGGATTCGTTCCCTGAACACGCCCCCATGGGTAGAGCTATAAGCGTATATGGGCCTATGAGAGATATTGTGTTATAAAACGACTAAGTTCGTTAAACATAGAGTGCATGCGCACGCTTAATACTATTTTGACAGAGCGTATATTTCACGACCAAGATAGGATGGCACTTTTAGTGTACTGGGTAGGTACATTGTAATCCTTTTAAGTCACGTGTTCCCGCGGAATCTGGCATTGATCAAGACCAGAATTCGACGGGCTTTCCAAATCTGTAAACCATTTCAAAATCGGTTAAGAAATCGCTGAGTTATCCACGGAAACACCCTTTTGACTATCTTCAAAATATTGCCGTGACATCGTAACCACGTGTATGCAGAACTTCTAGAATGTTCTAGAACATTCGACTATGTTATTATCAGCTACGCGCTGATTGGCCATTGCTCGAGTGATGATTGGTTGAAGCCTGCGCCTATGACATCACGGGTAGTATAAAAGGAGATGAAATCCAGAACTCGAGAGCATCCACGGCCAAGGGCCGAATAGGTTGGATCTGTGCCAGCTACTATCAGCAAGACAGGCATTAAGCAGATTACGTCTGTCTCGGGAAGTTTTTCTCCCATAGCCACACCAGCAACCCAACCCACCGCACTAAAAGCAATTTTGTATCTCCCGATTGTTCGGGAGCATTTTTGGAACTTTTGAATATTGTTCACGAATAAATCAAGAACTAACTCGGAACACAAACTTGCGGGGAGGCCTTTCCCAGCCTGAATATGTGATTCTACAGATGTAGCGGCGGCGAGGTTCTTTGGTGGATGACTCGCCGGATCTGCTGGGCACGCCAAAAAGTGGTTATTCACCCGTCCCCGCACTGATGTCATGCAGGTTTATTTAAACTTTTTGACCGCAGCAAGTAAACTTTGCACGGTACGTCTTAAGAACTAACTGACGTACCCCGCACCGTTAAGCTTATTCAACAACCCCCACTTATGAACGGGTTGTTATTAACTTCCATCCGTACCACCGGTGTATGGAAACTTTCTCACTAGCAGTAGTGTTATTGTATCACTTATTGACGGCTCGTTAGACATTCTTATATTGTGATTACCATCCTGAGTTCGATCCGCTCCCGTCCTGGACTGCATATTGGAATCCTGTTTGCAGGAACCGACATGCAGGAACATTCCAGCTTCCAGAGAACGCGTCAACTCATGTCACACCAAGGATGCCGTATCAATTTCAGTAACACGATAGCCCATCATTAAGAATGGCTACCGATTATTCAAGTAACCATACTTAACATTTTAAATATTCCATTAATTGCAGCTTTAATAATTATACTTTGTCTGTATAAACGGTCCCTATGACTAAAAGGCACCGTAACGGTCTTAGGACCGCTAGTTATAATTTTTTTTCTGTTTATAGTTCTTCTTATTTTACTGTAAGGTGTTTTTACTAACCGCACCGTGGTATGTCTGTCAACCTGTGCTTTATATATTATTCTAATCATTTCACAATGTATTACTTGTTCTGGTTAGTTTTATATATGGCAAGTAGCCATCACTTCTTATGTTTTGTTTATTTGTAGAAAATGTAGGACTGCAGTGCACGTAGGAAACACTATACAGCAACATTTTTACATGCATCACGTTCTCCTGCCACCAACAATTTTTCACTGAGGTCACTGTCCGTGCTATAACTCTGTTTAGCCCGACATGCTACCGACTAAAATGCCTTTCTATTCAGCTTGATAGGATGGGTTTAATGTGATTAGAGACAATTTCTTCGTCAACAGACATATAGTATGCCTCTTTTCCGGTAGTTGCGATAATTTAGCCCCGCACTCCGGCAAGGTTGTGTAAAATTGGCCAACATACCTATTGGGCCTCATATTTACAAGTTATTGTCTCTCTTCATGTTCCACTAAGCATTATGGCTTCTTAATTGTTTGGATGTCCCTATCCACACCATGGACTGATCAGACCCTGGGAAACTATTGGGGTTTCCGAGCGGTGATGCCAGGGTGTGGTATCACATACATTTCCCATTTACCTTCGGATATCTAGTAGTTAGTAATCCCTGCCAATGTAGGAAGCACTGCGAAAACATATTTTAATTATTATTTTCTTTTTCATCTGCTAGACAATTCTCCTGCACCACAGTGCATAACTGGGCAACTTGCGTGTAAACCTAACATCAGGTTAAAAAGATAGCCCCATAGGACCTGGTGACGGGCGAGATGCGCATCCCCACTGAATTCCGTACGAATGTCTGGGCATGATGTTAAGATCTACCATGCCCTCAGAGGAAGGACATTCACGGTGGGTATTCGTGTCTCTTACCCCCACCGTAATGATAGATCAGTTGCCTAATCTTTTGTAAAAAGTAACCAATGTCCTGTGACATTGTATGTGGTTATGGAGCAAGATGTCCGGATTCTCACCCAGCTCGGAGATCTTGCAAAATAACATGTATGCACGCTGTCTTCAGTATTGATGCCCTAGGACATCCGTTCTCAATGACAGCCGTATCTAAAGCTAGGAAGGCATCTGCCATTTGCGGCCTAAAATAGTTCTTGTCTCTAAAAACTAAATGATAGGTTAGCCATAGAAGAAGGCCCATATAAATAAAAGGGGCAACTACTAATTCAGCATATTTGAAATTACATAAGACGGTTGCGTGGGAATCCCTCGGGAATCGCTCGTCCCGTCTTCACTTAAAACAGCACGCAAATTAATAGCCATAATGTCACTAGGTATGGTCTTTTCTTTACAGCATTTTGGCTGAATATTAGAGTAGGCCTTTTTGGCCAACGCTCTTCTCCCGCTTTAAGCGATGGTGACATTTTCCTGTGACAGAGGCCCGCATGAGGCACTTGCCTCTCGCAAGGATTCAGTGGCAACAGCCCGGGCGAGGCTAATACTTCTCACCCAAACTACCACCAGGAGTAGTGCCCGCGGGAGGCACATGGCCTTTCGACACTATAAAAGATAATTTTCTTTCCTTTCAGCTTAGAGGTATTATAGCTTATATTAAGTTAATTAGCGATCTCGTGTATGGGAGCCTCCCTTGCAATGATACCTCTGCGGACCTACAAGTCTGTGTGGTACCTCCGGGAGTCCCGCATTTAAAAGTGCATCAGGCTGTCTCTATGTCATGTATTTTCGTATGCTCATTTTTATCTAGCATACTTTACGGTCTGTTGAGGTAAAACTCTTGTATAGACCTATTTTAATTAGGTCACCAATCAAATCTCCATAGATCACGAAATTGCTAAGGACAGGCATACTGATGACACAAACTCTTGGGATGAGACTATTGTGTTTAATGTTCATGACAATGGTCGCACGGCCCCACCGGAATGATTGAGTTCCACCAGCCTTAGGAGCCTGTCTTTGTTACCCGTAGTGCAGTATCGCACAAGATCCATAAACCTGAAACCAGAAGCTAATCAGCGTCATCACTCGTCGGGCACATACAAAGCGGTGAGTCGACACCAGACACCCGTATGTCCCGACACTACCCTGCGAGCTACAAGCTCCGGGATGCCTCACAGGCGGGAACAGAGTTTAGGACTATATCGGATATCCGTGATAGGATGTGGATGATCACAACAAAGACCCGATTACTGGCACACCTACAATCCCTCAGACTACTATCATTCACCCATGTCATCTACGGAAACTGTACGGCAGGGTAACAATCCATATCCTAGACAACCTCCCGCACCGCTCCCCTCAAACTCATCAGTATATTCTAGGGGAACACAATGGCACCATCGGGAGGAATCGGCACCACCTTTTCACCGGTACATCAGTCATGCTACACATCACGACCGGCAGCTGACTGCACCACCGCCATATGAGGAATATCAGTCCTCACCACGAGAAGAACGTCCACACAATCTTCACAATATTCCGCCTCCCGTCCATAGACCCATGCCGGTTTATGGATCTACAACAGGGCAGACTTCATGGGATTGGAGTACCCACGTTCTTGCTCCTCGGCATCGGCATCGACGGGAAACACCAACACCACCACCACCACTACCCACACGATGACCAGCATCAGCATCTTCGTCAGTCTCCCGGATACCACCACCACACGGATTTCAACGACTTCATTCTCCCCGTGGTCTTGGCTGAGTCATTCTCGCTCCCGAATTTAGTGGGGAGAGCGACTGGGCCAATTACAAAATACAGTTCAAGATTATAAGTCGAACTAACCACTTGAATGATCAGCAAATGGGTGAATGTCTCGCCGCAAAGCTTTCCGGAAAAGCCCTTCAAGTTCTTGCGGATCTCGGGACTGATTATACGCCAACCTACACCCAATTGGATTGAGCACTAACAGAACGATTTGGCGACATGGCTCTCGGAGAAACAAGCTGGTTACAACTTGAAAATCTCTGACGACGCGTGGGAGAAACTCTACCTGAGGTTGCTAGTCGAATCAGGAGGCTAGTCACCCATGCGTACCCTAGCACCAATATAGAGGGTGTAACACATCTCCATCTGGACACGTTCATCGATGCGTTAAGCAGTGTACCCGCCCTTAAGGAAAAACTCTTCCTTGCTGACCACGGGAGTTTAGCCTAATTGATGGCCACCGTGGTCCGCATAGAAAACTTTCTGGAGCGGGAGAAAACAAACCGACGCCAACTCCACCCTATCAATGAGGTAGAGGGTGCAGTAATCGCCACATCGACCAACGCTCACACCACGTCAACAGCATCAACACCTACAGCACAATCGACACCACAGACCACTTCACAGAATTCCTATCAGAATCAAGTGCCTAGAGGAAGGGGGCGTGTTTGCAGAGAAGGCCACAATGGAGCCCCGGGTCGTGGGAACCAGCACAACAATAGCAGTAACATCAACATGCAGGAACGTATCGACGAGATCAACAAACAGACCTCAGCATTGACAAATTTAGTAACAACATTCAGCACGAACCTCGGCACCACTCACTTTAGAACAACGAAAACCACCAACACCACACTGCCACCAAACACCTGTTTCAGATGTGGTCAGCCAGGCCATTGGAGGGAACGGTGTCCTAACCGACCTCCATCAACAATGCCTGCCCCAGACTGCAGAACACTGCAACCGGATAAGCCGTCAAACTCCTAAGGGCACCGATGGATGAATCACCTCGGCGCCCATATTCGCTTCTCAGCTCGATTAATGTTAGGCCATGAAAATTATCCTTACCCCTGGATCTGGCAATGCCCCAGATACCAGGAGAGAAAAATTCACCATCTCTCTTTGTTGAACTCTTGCGGCAGTGGATAGAGCAGGCCCATGAGTTAGTGAGAGAAACTTTACCCACTGCACACCGGCAGTAAAAGACATGGCACGATCGGAGAGTGCATGGAGATCCATATGAAGCCGGAAGGATGGTTTGTGTACACGATTCACGGCGGTCTGCAAACGTGGCAAGTAAACTGACTTACCAGTGGAAAGGCCCATATGTGGTAGTAGGTAAGATGTCGGACGTGACCTACCGTATCCGTGCTTCAGATGGCCTGACCTCAGTCATCCACTTCGATCGACTTAAACCGTGTGTCAGTGACGACCCAGCACCAGAGCTCGGGCTGGACGTTTCTCGTGACACCAGTACCCAGACAGATATTTCTATGGAAAGTAGTATTCCCCCGAGTAGCGCAGAGCACCCCGGTGCCAGTTCGACCCACCTTCAACCAAGCCAGAATGCGGGTGAACAAGCCGCTAACGCTGAAGACGATGACGAGATACGTACTTGCCCTCTCCCTCATCAGCATGGGTCTAATCAATCTGGGAAGCCGTATCTGAAGAACTTTGTGTTTGGTTTGTCCAGGGGACCGGATGGAAAGGCTGTTCCCCCGATCTCTTCCCATTTCCACCCTCTTCATGCTATGCCCCCATGATAGAGTTACCACAAGCGGAAGCTGAGGCTGACTCAAGCCATGCTTCCTGTGTGGTGGAACAGGTGATGAATAGCATGGAAGTGAAGAGGCTGGATGAAGCCTTGGTGTGTCTAGAACCGCAAAACTGTACATCGAGGTGTAACCGACCATGCTCCGAAAACGCGAAACCACACCCCTCCCAAGGGACACCCTCTCCCGCAATCCCACCAACGCCATCACTCGAATTCGCGTCCCTTATCTACACACCAAGTTCGGACATCACCGGCCCAGTCCATTTCACACCCCACTCATCGTCTGTTGACTGTCAATCTTCAGATATGAGAGAGACTGCTGCTACAGAGGAGGTGGCATCCCACACTGCAATGACCAACAATACCCCCGTGGTGGGTTGGGAAGCAGCCTGTTCAGCAGACTCTCGGCTCAAATTTTCACAGTGTCTAAAAACTATGATAAGACACCAAACGTTGTGTAATGGGAGATGACCACATCCGCCTGTCCAAAGGCCACCGCCTCCATTTGGCCTACCATACTCCCCCGTGAGCAGTCAGGCCATCACACCACAGAACGTCAGTTACCTACAAGAACACACTTGCCCTCAAGGCTGGATACGTCAATTCATCATTGTGCGTACATCACATACATACTCGGTTATACTCAGCATAACAGAGACATTCAACACCGGCAACAACATCGTTTAGCAGCACCTATCGGTATTAATTAATTCCCAGTAGAGACGTAAAAACTCCCGCAACAGTTCCACCCACACCAGATGCGGGAGAAATAATATCTCCCGCAACCCCCCACCGCAATAACAACAGACTCGGCGTTCACCAGCGTGGAAAACTGAAATACGCCCACTTCGCTTTAACATTAGCATCATACAGTAGCCCGGACCTCCCGACAACAACATTATCGTCAACAAATAACAGCCAACAAATATCCCGCACACACCTTCTTATCTAGTTACGGGAGAACTGATCATGCAGATAGAAGGATTGCCATCTACAGCATGCGTCACGGGAGAAACATCCATAATCTTCCCTCTCCTCTCCCGCGACGTCGTACGGGAACAGCCAAGACGATACATACATATTTTACACATAATAACAGTCGATATTATTAAGAGAGCAAGATGCCCACATTGTCGTCAGTCACGAGCAGGATTTTGCTACTGAAAAGCTGAAATCGATAATGGATTGATCAAAGTTACGACAGCATCCAACAGGTCATCTGTGCTTTAAAGTAACTCTGTCTCGCCCACGGGCTCGGCCATTACAGAGCGAAATACCATCAAGGTTCGATAAGGTTGACATCACGCTGCCCCCCCCCCACCCTTCCCACACCTGGCGGCAAAAAACGTCACCTTCACCACAGCGCAAGTATCATCCGCAGATAACCAGATACGCATATCAAACTCAAATCACCAACATGTCAGAAACATAGACACTCAGGTTGACTATGTATTCACAATCTCCAAACGATGGCATTGTCAATCGTAACACTGTGTGCACTCACTTCCGAGCCGTATTGCAATTTAACCATTGTTAAGTGGTATTAATGTGTCTGGTCTAGGCAGGGACGGAGCTAGTTCTACCCATTGAGGAGAATGCTTGGCAGCCCTCCCGCTCGGAAAACACAGCTATCTTGTCGGGATCAGTAACTTTGATACCCTGCCTGAATAGATCTGTTTAAACCACACATCAAATTACTTACAGTTTAACTGTTATATTTTTGGGTGGGATGGGGTGTGTGGGAGCCTGGTGACGTCAGTGGTAATTACCCCCGACTTACACTCGCTACTCCTCCATCACGCTGTGGTAGTCGTGTATTTGGGTGGCTCTTTTGTTTAAAGCCTTTGATCCAATATACTGGAAATAGCAGTAAAAGTCACGTGGCCCTTGGAAACATGTGGTTGATCGTAAACATATGTGCTGTTTATAGCGATGGCCGAAATACTGTTGCTGAGGTGTATTGTAGATGCGAGAAATGGAAATATATGTCACTACATCATATAAAAGAAGGAAGCACGCTCTGAAACTGTGTCTTCCCATCAAAACTCGACACCAGGGAAGAACAAATAGCATTAGGCTTCTTTCGTGTCGAAAACTAAATTCTGCTATTTCCTTATTATTAATTCATTATTACAATACTTGGCCTGGAAAGTTAAAAATGAAGAGATAGGGTTTTAGATTGTAATTAGGTTCCCGCAACCAACTACCATGCGGGACTGAGATGTCACTCCTCGAAGATTTAGCGTTGTCAGATTCATCTGAAGAAGAATCGTTACCAGTTTCGAAAAGGTTCCTGTGCAGCTCGTTATTAGCTAGCGGAGAACCGTGTACCAGAAATTTTACGTGAAATTCTGACCACACTCAAGGATCATCTCCTCCAGACAGTCTTCTGTGTAACGTGTCAATATCTCTATACAGCCACCAGTTACGGAGTGACCCATGTGCTCTGTCATAAGCACCGTGTGTTAGAAGTGACATTAATTCCCGGGGAAGAAAGCAAGGACCGTGCCACTTTAGTCACCCGTTTTGAATCTCGGTTACTGGTCAAAGTTCTCCCGACCGAGAAGATGGCCCACACAAAGAATACTACCCGCAGACATCCCGTTAGTCATCGTCCTCCCGTGGCTACCTTAGCAAATGTGTCAGCAGCCAGACATGAAATTCCACCTTCTGTCGTGTCGGGGAGCGCTATGCCACATCCAGTCACTACATCCATACCGGTCCTGCAGCAGAGTAAGAAGCAGAAGTACTCCACAGAATTTAGTCTGGCAGCACCTGCATCCGTAACCAGCAACATAACCATAGCAACTACACCCGTACCCGTCTTATCTGAAGCAATCACATCCAGTCAGCCTATATCGGTAGTCATCACACCACCTACGGAGATGGAGATTCCAAGCTACCCGCAGTCAGCATGTCCTCCCCGACCTGACCATAGACATAGCAAGACAGGGAATCATTGACTAAATAAAGTTAAACGCATGCACCGTAATATTAAAACAAAACAAAAAAAGAAAAGACCTGGAAAAATAATTCCAGGTCAAAAATCAAAACTAAGAGTTGCGCATATCCGGGAAGTCTAAAATTCCCGCCTAACGTACGTCCATGCATCGATCCGCAGTGCCACGGATGTCAAACTAGGAGGGGGTGGTGTAGTTCGGATCGACCGGTCAGGTGCCGACCATACCAGCTAACCTGGATACACGCCGCCCATCCTGTATTCGTTCCCTGAACATGCCCTGAACATGTCCCCCTGGGTAGAGCTATAAGCGTATATGGGCCTATGAGAGAGATCGTGTTGTAAAAATGACTAAGTTCGTTAAAGCTATTTTGACAGAGCGCGTATTTCACAACCAAGATAGGACGGCGCTTTCAGTGTACCGAGTAAGTACATTGTAATCCTTGTTAATTACGTGTTCCCAGCGAATCTGGCATCATTCAAGACCAGAATTCGACGGGCTTTCCAAATCTGTACACCATTTTAATATCGGTTAAGAAATGGCTGAGTTATCCACGGAAAATCCCTTTTGATTCTCTTCAAAATATTGCTGTGACGTCGTAACCACATGTACGCAGAACTTCTAGAATGCGACTGCGTTATTATCAGCGATTGGCCATTGCTCGACCGATGATTGGTTGTAGCCTGCGCCTATGACATCACGGGTATTATAAAAAGAGATGAAATCCAGAACTCGAGAGCATCCTCGGCCAGGGGCCGAATAGGTTGGATCTGTGCCATCTACTATCAGCAAGACAGGCATCAAGCAGATTACTTCTGTCTCGGGAAGTTTCTCTCCCATAGCCACAGCAGCAATCCAACCCACCGCACTAAAAGCAATTTTGTATCTCCTGATTGTTCGGGAGCATTTTTGGAACTTTTGAATATTGTTCATGAATAAATCGAGAACTAACTCGGAACACAAACTTGCGGTGAGGCCTTTCCCAGCCTGAATATGTGATTCCACAGATGTAGAGGCAACGATGTTCTTTGGTGGATGACTCGCTGAATCTGCCAGCCACGCCAAAAAGTGGTTATTCAACTGCCCCCGCACTGATGTCGTGCAGGTTTATTTAAACCTTTTTACCACAGCAAGTAAACTTTGCCCGGTACATCTTAAGAGCTAACTGACGTACCCCGCACCATTAAGCTTTGTTATGTATCTTCATCTGTATTCAACAACCCTCGCTTATGAACGGGTTGTTATTAACTTCCATCCGTACCATCAGTGTACGGGAACTTTCTCACTAGCAGTAATATTATTGTATCACTTACTGACTGCTCGTTAGACATACTTATGTTGTGATTACCATCGTGAGTTCAATCCGCTCACATCCTGGAATGCATACAGGAATCCTGTTTGTGGGAACCGACATGAGGGAACTTTCCAGCTTCCAGAGAATGTGTCAACTCACGTCACACCAAGGATGACATATCAATTTCAGTAACATGATAGCCCATCATTAAGAATGGCTACCGATTATTCAAGTAACTATACTTAACATTTTAAATTATTCTGCTAATTGCAGCTTTAATAATTATACTTTGTCTGTATAAATGGTCCCGATGACTAAAAGGAACCGTAACGGTCTAAGGACCACTAGTTATAATTTCTTTATCTGTTTATAGTTATTCCTATTTTACTGTAAGGTGTTTTTACTAACCGCACTGTGGTAGGTCTGTCAACCTGTGCTTTATATATTATTCTAATCATTTCACAATGTATTACTTGTTCTGGTTAGTTTTTTATATGGCAAGTAGCCATCAGTTCATATGTTTTGTTTATTTGTAAAAAATGTAGGACTGCAGTGCACGTAGGAAACACTATACAGCAACATTTTTATATGCAGAACGTTCTCCTGCCACCAACAATTTTTCACTGAGGTCGCTGTCTCTGCTATAACTCTGTTTAGCCCGGCATGCTACCAACTAAAACGCCTTTCTATTCAGCTCGATAGGATAGGTTTAATGCGATTAGAGACAATTTCTTCGTCAAGCGACACATAGTGTACGCCTATTTTCCACTAGTTGCGATAATATAGCCCCGCACTCCGGCAAGGTTGTGTAAATTGGCCAACATACCTATTAACCTCATATTTATAAGTTTTTGTCTCTCTTCATGTTTCACTAAGCCTTATGGCTTCTTAATTGTTTGGATGTCCCTATCCACACCATGGACTGATCCGATCCTGGGAAACTATTGGGGTTTCCGAGTGGTGATGGCCAGGGTGTGGTATCACATACATTTCCCGTGTATCTTCGGATACCTAGTAGTTAGTAATGCTTGCCAATGTAGAAAGCACCGCGAAAACATATTTTAATTATTATTTTCTCTTTCATCTGCTAGCCAATTCTCCCGCACCGCAGTGCATAACTGGGCAACCTGCGTTTAAACCTAACATCAGGTTAAAAAGATAGCTTCATAGGACCCGGTGATGGGTGAGATGCGCATCCCCACTGAATTCCGTAAAAATGTCTGGGCATGATGTTAAGATCTGCCACGCCCTCACGGGAAGGACATTCACGGTGGGTATTCGTGTCTCTTACACCCACCATAACGATAGATCAGTTGCCTAAAATTGCTTTTGTAAAAAGTAACCAATGTCCGGTGATGTTTTATGTGGTTATGGAGCAAGATGTCCAGATTCTCACCCAGCTCGGAGATCTTGCGAAATAACATGCATGTAGACTGTCTTCAGTATTGGTGCCGTAGGACATCCGTTCTCGATGACAGCCGTATATAAAGCTAGGTAGGCATCTGCCATTTGGGGCCTAAAATAGCTCTTGTCTCTAAAAAACTAAATGATATGTTAGGCATAGAAGAAGGCCCACATAAATAAAAGCGGCAACTACTAATTCAGCATATTTGAAACTACATATGACAGTGGCATGGGAATCCCTCGGGAATCGCTTGTCCCGTCTTCACGTAAAACAGCACGCAACCTGATAGCCATAATTTCACCAGGTATGATCTTTTCTTTACAGCATTTTGGTTGAATATTAGAGTAGGCCCTTTTTAGCAAATGCTCTTCTCCCGCTTTAAGCGATGGCAACACTTTCCTGTGACGGTGGCCCACGCGAGGCACTTGCCTCTCGCAAGGATTCAGTGATGACGGCTCGCGCGAGGCTACTACTTCTCACCCAAACTAGCACCAGGAGTAGTGCCTGCGGGAGGCGTATGGCTTTTCGACACCATAAAAGATAATTTTCTTTCCTTTCAGCTTAGAGGTATTATAGCCTATATTAAGTTAATTAGCGATCTCGTGTATGGGAGCTTCCCTTGCGGTGATACCTCTGCGGACCTACGAGTCTGTGTGGTACCTCCGGGAGTCCCGCATTTATCAGTTCATCAGGCTGTCTCTATGTCTTTTATTTTGGTATGCTCATTTTTATCTAGCATAATTGATGGTCTGTTTAGGTAAAACTATTGTATAGACTTATTTTAATTAGGTTTCCAATCAAATCTTGTAAGTCCGTAGATCACGAAATTGCTATGGACAGGCATACTGGTGACACAAACTCTTGGGATGAGACTGTTGTGTTTAATGGTCGCGACAATGCTCGCATGGCCCCACCAGAATGATTGAGTTCCACCGGCCTTAGGAGCCAGTCTTTGTTACCCATAGGGAAGTATCGCATGGGATCCGTAACCCCGAGACCGGAAGCTAACCAGCGTCATCTCTCGTCGTGCACATGCAATGCGGTGAGTCGACACTAGACACTGGAATGGGCCAACACTACCCCGCGAGCTACACTCTGTCATTGTCAGGTGTATAGCGGCCTAGATGGGTTAATGCATTCAGCATGTGGTCTGGCAGATCATCAGGACGGATGTCATGTGGATTCAATATACCCTCCAAAATGGTTAATGGAGGCGCTATAAACTCGCGCTCGACAGTTAGTACTTGGCTAATGCTGAAGGAATCGAGTTCGTAGCGATTGATGTTATCTAAAACATCCTCCCGAATAGGCAAGGGGGTGGGCTATCGATTTTGGGTGCTGAATACCTCCCCCCCCCCACCCCCACCCCGCCCTCGCCCCCCCCCTCCTCCCCCTCCTCCCCCTCCTCCCCCCTCCGTTGTTACCGTCTCGACATCCTTCAGGGTGTTGACCACGTGCTACTCGGTCGACATATGAGCTTCGTCTTCTTCTTATTCAGAATCATTGCAGTTGTCCTCCTCGTATGTCAACCGCCACTTACATCTGCCTAGCAATGACTTGTCATCAGTGGTCAGCTCATCGGCCGACCACTTATGTGACCCCTCAATGTTCTCAGGAATCATCTGCAGATTAAAAACTAAATGACAAATGTTTAAAATAATATTTTGTAAAAAAAAATATTAGGTCATCGGAAGTAACTACGTCGTTCCTGGTGTAGAGTTATAGCTCATTGTGCAAAGGGAGGTAACTGACATTTTGCGGAGATCGCACTGCAGTTTTGAAAAAAAAGGTTTAAACTTGTAACTTAAACTAACATTATACGGAGGTCTAAACAGGATAATAACTTCAAGTTACATTTCAGCTATTAATGCGTAAAAGCTCTGCTTCGGGTTTAATATACACTGTAATTCAATCGAAAGGATGTATTACTAGTTTTCAAACTTATGGCTAGTAAGCAGCTAACTCGATAGACCTACCTCGCAATGCTAAATCTATGAACGCACCCACGCCAAGACCCACATTGCAAAATTTAACAACCCCCTAAATAAAAGTAAAAAAATTACTTATACTTGTAACCCAGATTCGGCTATGTTGAGAGCTTATTATGGTAATCAAGCCGGCTGATGTTTACCTGTATTCGTAGGTGCTAGGAGTCAAAAGGGTCACAGGCTAGGAAATATTATAGGTTCACTTTTCAGAGCAGCCATGCCATTAGCTAAAAGAGTTGGAAAAAGTGTGTGTAAGCGAGCCCTGTCAGCTGGTTTAGGTGTGGCTGAAGATGTTTTAGCCGGTAAAAATTTGAAAACATCTGTGAAAAATAGGGCTTTGAATGCTGGTAGAGTGATCATATCAAAAGCCATAGCGTTAGCCCATAGCAATATCTCTGGGGCTATTTCACAACGTAGATGCAAAAATGCTAAGAGTGTTCAACGATTAGCTAAACCTCACAGAAGTCATTCGAAGCGTAACCATAGAGGGAGAAGCATCGGAAACGCTAAACGAAAGAATACATTTAGTGAACTAATAAGATGGCTGCTTGTCACTGTACTAAAAGCAAATTAGATTTGATTACTGTGAAACCTGTAATGACTACAATGGATCAAGCTCATTGGCAAAGTTGTCAACCTGTTACGAGTCTGTCTAACTCTGGGGGAAGTCTGGAGTTTTTCGACAGTGGAAGCAGTGACGAATAGATAGATTTAGCTCAAAGTTACATCTATGTTAAGGCTACCATCATACAGTTTGTCATGGCGGTGGAAACTCCTTTAACAGTGAACAACAATGTTCCGCCGGTTAACTTATGTTTTCTCAAGTAGATTTATTTTTAAATGGAAAACATGTCTCTGATGCTAATGACATGTACGCTTTTCACAGTTATTTTTAAACCTTATTTAATTATTCAACAGAGCATAGATCGAGTCAATTAACAGCTGCATTATGGTTTAAGGATACAGCTGGACATATTGATAATAAGACAGCTAAAATTACAGGTTATACTCATAGAAAGCTTAACGTTGCCCTAAGTAACCCTGTGGAAATGATCAGTAGAATTCATTCTGATATTTTTATTCAGGAAAAATATTTAATCAATGGCGTTTCCTTAAAGGTCCGTTTTACGTTGAGTAAACCTGATTTTAACCTGATTCGTGGTGATGCTCACACTTACAAATTACGTCTGCACGAAGCTACATTAAATTCACGTAATGTATAACCTATTCCAGAAGTAATTAACACTCACACGTCGACACTGCTAAAGTGCTCCGCTCGATACCCTATTAAAAAAGTTATTGCCAAATCATTCATCATTCCAGCAGGGACTAGTAGCAAGAATAGGGACTATATTTTTCTCGGGGATCTACCTAGTAGGGTTATATTTAGCATAGCAATAGAGCTTATAATGGAGATTTCGATACAACTTCATATAATTTTCAACACTGTAATGCTAATCACATTTCATGCTATATGGATAACGAGCAAGTAGCTGGCGATGCTCTTACACCAAATTTCATGGCTGCTGGTTATAATTTTACAGAATCATTCTTGACGTTGTTTAATGGAACCAGTACATTATTCGATGACAAATGTATAGGGCTTAACATCAATGAATATAAGGCAGGTTACACATGTTTTGCCTTTGACTACACCCCAGACCTCAGTACAGGCGATCATGTCTACCTTACGAAGCAAGGAAGTCTACAACTAAAATTTAAAACAGCTGATACTATGAACGTAATATGTTATGCAGAATTTAATAACATTTAAAAGAATTGACAGTGATCATAACATTACCACAGACTACTAGAGCCCTCAACACCCTCACACACATGTACGCATGCACGCGCCCATGCATGCACGCACACACGCATGCTCGCATGTACACACACACACACGCACGCACGCACGCACGCACGCACGCACGCACGCACGCACGCACGCACGCACGCACGCACGCAAACACACACACACGCTGATGTATGGTTGCACTCATCAAAGCATATACATCTGATTATTATTATTATTATTATTATTATTATTATTATTATTATGTTAACTACTAGAGATCTCGAGCATATTTGCTCAGGAGACCGGAGATTAGGATGGTTGTTCTTAAGTGTTTTTGCTAAAGACTGTATGCCTAAGCGGATCAGAAAACCCACGTGTCTCTTCGTTAATACAGATCCTGAAAACCTTCCAGGCCCTCTCTGGATCACGTGATATTCCCCGAAACATGGAAAGTCTGAATATGTTGACACATTTGGCCGGGCTCCATGGCCTGAACTAAATATATATATATATATATATATATAATGGTGTTACTGTGCACCCGCTATTATCGACTCATTGCAGAGAGTTCTGCATATATTTTCTGTATCATAGGAATCATGGCATGTCAATAATTTCAATTATAATGACATTACCAGATTTAACAAAAAATGATCGAATCGGCCAAAGCTTATCCCATAAATTATTAGATTATACACTTATAGCGATTCAGCGAGGAACATTGCAATAAAAATGCTGTGAATCTACATTTGTGCTTCGTCTGTTTTTTGCCTGTTTTTTTACCAGTTAGACGGTCCGCAGATGTTTTTAAAACAATATGGTTTAAGCACACTTCTTACCATATTCGTGTTAAAATACATTTCAAAGTCTGTTTCTCACATTCTTTTTCATTTTCCAGATTTAGAATTTTAACATAGTTCTCTTATATGTAGATGTCTGACGCCTCAGGCTAATGCCACATATACAGGATTAAAGTCTTGAATGAACAGCTCATCAGAGATATTGTTTGCCGATAGCTACTCATAAGTCCCCTAGCAGCCTGGGGTTGTGGGGGGCAGTGGAGTGGGGGAAGGCATGTGGCTAGATCGGTTACTCATTAACCTACTACTACTACCACTACTACTACTACTACTACTACTACTACTACTACTACTACTACTACTACTACTACTACTACTACTACTACTACTACTACTGCTGCTGCTGCTGCTGCTACTGCCATGTCAGACATCTATGCAACTCTAGGAGAACTACGTTAAAAATATAATTCAGAGAGTGGAGGTTTGCTACTGTATACGACGGAGGGTGTATATATAATACCCCAAATCAGAGTTTCTGTGTTGGGTTGGGTTGGTTGGGTAGGGTTGGACCGCTAGCGAATAGAGAAATTCTGCTTTTAGTTTGAGACTTATATACATATATATAGTGCTTTTTAATAGCAATAATGTTGGTGAGATTTGATTTTGAGAAAACACAAAAAAAATTGATAATTATGGGTTATAACTAGGTTAATAATAGTAACAAGTTATAATTATATATATATATATATATATATATATATATATATATATATATATATATATATATATATTTTTTTTTCTCGCAGCTTGTAAACAATGTGGAGCACATCATTTAGCCATACAGTCTTACAGGCTTTGTATAACTCGCATATGATCCAATATAAATCTGGATCTGTAGATAATGCCCGAAAGAAAGAGCATTTAGCTACGCATTCTAATGCGTTTAAGTAATGTAATTCTACATTGTCAATAGGTCTTAAGAAATAATCACTACCCATACACTGATGTTCTCGTTGAGATGGTCTGTCATGCTTACACCTGTAACAGTCCTGAATCGCTAGTCTACAGATCCCTAAACTGAACAAATTTGCGAAAATAGCTGTAGCATTGGCTCTAGTAAATTGTGGAACGCTTTCATAGTCAAAACTCAGACATTCACATTCATTTATATCTCGATGACATGATGCGGTTGTGTCCTGTGTAGCTGTCGGTTGAGCGCATGTTTCTACAGCGGCGGGTGAGTCGGGCGATGTAAAACGCTTGTCTTTGTAATCCTGTAAATCATTAGAATCCACCATGTCGGGCAAGGGTTCGAATCCCAACAGTAGTTCTCCCTCTACATTCATAGACGCTTGTTGAATAGCATAATCTAACTCTCTGACAGCCTCTGGGATATGTGTCCGATAAATGTCTGAATTGCTCTGTCTATTTAAGCATTGTCATCGTTTACATCAGCAATGTTACTTAGCCATTAATCCTAGCAATCGAGTCATTCAGACTCTCGAGAATATGTAATCCTTGGTCTTTACTGTGTCACCCTCTAAAACTGTCTGTAGTTTAAGTTCTTCAGCCATAGTAGTAATGTATAATCCATCAGCTATTTACTTTGAGTTAACATTTACATCGCTGTTCAGTGTTCTGACTATTTCAAACCAAGCGGATTCATCGACAATTAACTTTAAGCTGACTCTAGAAGTGGAAAGCGAAGGTACATTACTGCATATGCCTATTTCTCTCTGACCATTATCTGAGTGACACGAATCAGCCATTAATCTAATACTTAATAGCTGATCGCATCCACCATTGAGAATTTTTGTTTTTTTAACTATATATCGACGATCGGGTGTAGTTTCCTTATCAATATTGCGTGGCTTCACTAAGGCTGGTTAGAAATGTAATAGCAATCTTTGGTTTATTTTTGGGGGGTATAAAAACGCTTACACTAGTGTAGAGTTCGTTATATCTCCGAGAATTTTGTGCAAGTTCTCCTTCAGAATTCTCCATGAATCATTACGGAATGTTACACTTCTGAATGATGGCTTCTGCTCGGTTTGACCTGGCGGTGTAAAGTACCATGTTAGCCTGACGTACAGATATTTATTGATGATAGTGAACTTTAATTGAGGTTTTAATTCGTATATGTAATTAATCTGATCTACTCTGTCAGAACACCTAGTTCTAAGCACAGTTTCTTCGAATGCAGGCATCATAGCGGCAAACTTTCAAAACGTATTACCGTACATAAACACTCCTCGATTGGTGGCGTAAACACTACCAACACTAACCTGACGTATGTCTACTACAAATTCGCCGTTATGTTTCAGAATGCGCATGTGTACAGTGTTACTGAGCACTATGGGCACGCCACAACACATAAAATAGACTGTATTCATACTTATAATAAACGTTGAACAAACCGTTTAAACAAAAGTAAAAAAGTGTTAACTCTTAACGTATCAGATTTTTAATTTTTAATGGTTATCGATTAATGCTCGCCACACGTCATTACTCTAATTACCCTTAAGCTCACCTCATTGGATACTTGGAAACCCATGATTTAATGAGGGGGCGGGGCTTCCTCATTGAATGAGTTCCCAGGAAAAGACGTGTCCAGACACGTAATACATTAACCAACCCTTGAATGTTTGGCATGGCTCCAAGAGATCAGCCTTGATTACACCCATTAGCCATCGCCTCATTGAATGCCTGGAGGCACGTGACTTACCGAGTGGGTGGGGTTTCAAGATTCAAGTCCAGACATATAACCACTCAATCATCCTTAATTATCCATCAGTCATCCTTAATTATCCATCAATCATCCTTAATTACCCGGTCATTAACCCTTGACAATCATTATGATAATTACACTTAAGCTCACCTCATTGGATGCCAGGAGGCACGTGATTTAATGAGGGGGAGGGGCTTATGGACACCCTCTACATCTAACATTCAATCAGAATGGAGGAGAACTGGGCCCCTTTCCTTGCTCGGTTAATTGCCAAGTCGGTAAACATCAAAGGTGTCGAATGAACAAAGGAGAGAACAAAGGAATGAACAAAAGAAAAAGGTGTGTTAAAGGGGCCCAGCTCGCCTCTCCTCTACTCTCGTAATGCATTTATGTTGTATAATATGAGCCGTTGTTGAGATATACACAATATTATACTGGATTAGCGACCGTATTGGCAGCCATCTTGAATTTTTTAGATCCCGAAAACCTGTGCGAAAGCAGCCATATGTCTTCTACTAGGAGCTAGACCCATAGAAGCAGAAAGTGATGCTAGGCGGTTAACTCTATTTGGAGCAATAGCGCGTCAACGAGACTCTACTATTGCAAAACTAGCATATCGTCAGCTCATTATGACCCAACCAAAAGAAAGGAGCTGGTTTTCAATGGTTGCTGCCTTATTCAAGAAATATAATTTGGGCAGTCCACTCCGCCTTCTAGAGAATCCTGTAGAGAAATTAACATGGAGTACCAAAGTTCGTAGTAATATCAACTCGTTCTGGACCAATTCACTCCACGACGAAGCCCATAGTAAGAGCACTCTGCAGCACCTATGTATAGCGAAGTGTCAGATTGGTATTTCACACCATATTTGGACTAATTCACCAGATGTAAGAGATGTACAAGGAGCTTCGATCAAAGCAAAGATTCTCACTGGATGCTACAATCTACAGATCACAAGAAACAGATTCACTGGCGGGCGAGAATCAGATAGCTGTCCTATATGTCAAGTTGAACCAGAAGACTTAGCTCACTTTCTCTTTCGGTGCAAAAATGTCTACCCAAGCGCATTCTGCTATAGGAGATATATGGAAAGCCTTCTCCAATCAACACTTAGTGAACAGCAGCTTCTAACACTGACCCTCGATTCTCATAACCTAAATCCACTAACAACCCCTGAAGGAAACACCTACAACATCAGTACATCAATTTCTGAAACGATGGAAGTAATGTCTCGCTGGCTGTGTTACAGAGCCCATCACTACAGATCCCGCGAACTTAACTACCTCCACAAAAGACGAAAATAATCATTGCAGAGTAGTGTGAATAGAGATGTACAAATGAACTTTTATGCTAAGTCTACTAACAGAACTATACATAGCAAAGGCAAAAACTACTAATTTTGGTGTCGGTGCGGCTAACCAGTTTAGCATTACCCTGATAACCAGGGAGACTATATCATAGTTGAAGTTGAAGTTGATAGGAGACCATTCTGCACAGATTCTGGGTGGTTTAATTTCTGTTGCAATTAGTGGTAGGTTTTGTCAAATTTGTGTTAGTTTGACTGGACTATTGCATAGTGAAAAGGCTGGTAAACACAAAAACAATGATGGCGAAAATGATGTCGAGGGCTCATCATCTTTAATTACATTCTGCTTCTCCTTGCGAATCCAACGGTACATCAACGAGAAGAATGAAGGATGGCGCTATGGCAATTCTTACTGCATGGCAGCAGACTTTTCTACGGCGCAGCGCGTAGTCATAAGGATATAATAAGAATTGTCGCGGATTTTAGTCTAGTTTTACTAGCAATAACACTTTTAAGAACCGGTCAGCCCTGAAACTTCCTTCGAGATGCCAGTTGGTGTAGGAAAGATAGCAAGTCACTACAATGTTATATAATGAGATACGAAATGCTACGCTGCTCTGTTACATTGTGTAGCAACCTATTCCTTACCTTTCATGCATAAGTGCGTGAATTAGTATAAGCTGAAGGACCAGTGATATTATATCCGGATATGTATTTTTGACAAAAGAGGTCGAAGAAAGATATGCTGAGTAGACCTTAAATGGACCTTTCCAGAGTAGTGACGTCATATGACGTCATAATCGGCTAACCGGCGCGTATGGTGACCTCATAATCATTACGTCATAAATGATTCTATATGGCCCGTCTTTAACTCTTAATAATCCGACACATTGTAAGAATTGTAAGTCTGTACTATTTAATAAACATACTGTTGAATATTTTGTAACTAATTTGACTGGGCGCTGTTGCTGCCATAGCAACATCATCCAGTCGAATTAGTTTTAAAATATTCAACAGCTTACCTGTATAGTTTTCTGGAAATTGATAGTCAGGGAATTCAGAGATCGTTCCATCCCAACACGAGCGATGTGTGGGTGGAGCTTAGCTAGAGATGGGCGGGGCATAGCTAAAAATAGAAAGGTCCATTGAGAGGCAATGTAGACCCAACTCTAAAACATCGGTTTCCGGTTTGTCAAAATACGGTTAGGCAAGGGAACTTGACAAGATTTAAAGGCAGGGAAATAGAAAGGTATGACTGGTTTCTCTGGGAACCTAGGCTGTGGTTCGCCGCAAAGGGTGGTGACGGCCCCATGTTAAACTTATGGAATAAATGCATAGCGCTGCGTTTACTTTCAATGGGTGAATGACCCTTTTGTGTCAACCTAACCATTTAATGGTCAAACTGACCAAAAAACAACTTTGCCGTGGTCTTCAGACATGGCTATTTGAAAGGCCTAGAGAAGTGTATTTTTGAATATTTGCCACTAGAATGACTGGCTCGGTAACGGAACCAGTCATTGTAGTGGTAAATTTTCAAAAATATTCTTCTCTCGGCCTGCAGATAGACACTGGCTAAGTAAAAACTTAAATTTTCTTTACCATTACCCCTTTAATGGTCAAGTCGGCGAAAATGTTGATATCTTGAAAAATATTGACCATCAAATTGTTTGATTGATATGTCTAGTAGCATTTTGAGCGCTTTGAGGCCAGGTCGTCACAACACTTGCTAAAATAATGGATGGATCCTATCAGGCATTCAAGTATCTGACGTCATGATCAATTGCGTCACTAATTAGCTGACGTCACATTCATGATGGTGTATAGGCCCGTCACGAAAAGAGACCACGATTAAGATTGGTATATATCGCGTCCAATCATAATTGTGGTCTCTCAACAGAAATAATTTAAATGTCACTTTAATAAGCTATTGACCTGCTACAAGTATTAGCGAATAGGCTATCATAAGTTGATTTATTATCACTTCTTGGTATTTTCCCAATTAACCATATATCATGTTTACAATACTGCGTTTATTTCTTCACCATTTCTAGATGTTTGTAGTACGACACTCGATATTGACTTCGAGCAAGTTCACAACTATAGAATAGAATATATAGGGATTCATTTCTAGCTAAGTCCTGCCCATTCCTAGCTAAGCTCCACCATCTTTTCCCCGCGTGTTGGAATCAATTTATATACTTTGAATCCTGACATCCCAGCAGCCCAATTTCAAGGTGCAGGTAAGCTGTTGAGTATTTTGAAACTAATTTAACTGTGTGCTGTTGTTGCCTCTGGCAGCGACATCGCCCAGTCAAAGCTGTTTCTAAATATTCAACAGACTGTTGAGTAAATAGTTCAGACATATACGCTTGACGAACTATACAGGTAAGCTGTTGAATATTTTGAAACTGATTTGACTGGGTGCTGTTGCTGACTACCGTAGCAAAAGCACCCAGTCAAATTAGTTTCAAAATATTCAATAGCATGTTTATTAACTAGTAAAGTACAACAACGCTTAGTCCGCCATCAATTAAGCGTTCGTGACGAACTTAGCTACGTCATTCATGACGTAATTGATTATGACGGCACCGTACACGTCACGTAGTTCATATGACGTCATATGATTGATGGATAAACTGGAATCCTCCATTCTCGGATTTCAAACAGATTTTCCTGATGTTTTGAATATTTCCGTTAATGACCACAGTTTTTATGGACCCCTAATGTACGGTCCCACCGCTTCTTGTGGTAAGACTGAGACAAATCTGACAAACAATTTCGGAGATACCATAGATTCAGAAATTGATCAGACCCTGATCCTGGTTTTCACCAATTCAATTCAATTCAATTTATTGCGTAAAAACCATACAGTATGGTGTCTGCATAGAGCACTTACAATATATACTATAAAAACATAAAATACACACGCATTAACACTATATACGCAATATAACAGTCAGCATATCTACAAACTAGCAGGATAGGTGGAGAGATACAATGTATTAAGTTATGGTCACAGAGGCCTATCCGTTTACAAATGTTTACATGGACTAGCCCCACAGTATCTATCTACTTTAATTACAAAGAGAATTGCACCTCGGTCCCTAAGATCAAGTGATCAGACATTATGTGTGGTCCCGTCTACTAATTTAGTTGTTGGACAGCGTGCATTTTCGAATTCCGGTCCAAGACTTTGGAATAATCTACCTGCCCATATCCGAAACTGTCACAAAATTGAGCCTTTTAAATCTAGCCTAAAAACGTATCTTTTTCATCTTTAAAATTTGTAAAGCGCCTTTGAGCGATTAATTTCGGAATTGGCGCTCTAGAAATATTTACATACATACATATCCGAATGCATGGGACCAATAGTTGTAGAATGTTGTTTTAGCACACATGCATGGACAAAGGGTAAAACCAGTTCAGAGATTTCTGTATCGCCGTTATTGCAAGTGTGTCAACCATCCGGAAACCATTAGACAGGATAGCGTCAACGGCCAGCCCTCAACGAGAGGGTAGACTGTGTAGGGTAGTGTAGTGCATGTATATAATAAATGTATATAGAATAACTGTAGGCTCTAGCAATGGAAGATTCTAGTTTATGCATCAATCATATAATCCTAACGAATGACGGCATGACTGACGTCGATAAGTACGTCACGAGCGCATATTTGAAGACGGTCTATGCGTTGTTGTACAAATTGTTTGCTTTTACTATTTAATAAATATTCTGTTGTTTTGAAATTAATTTGACTGGGCGCTGTTGCTGCCAGAGCAACAGCGCCCAGTCAAATTAGTTACAAAACATTCTACACCTTCCCTGTATAGTTTTCAGGAAATTGATAGCTAGGGCATTATGGGATCGATCAATCTCAACACGGCGAGGTGTGGGTGGAGCTTAGCTAGTGATGGGCGGGGCATAGCTAAAAATGGAAAGGTCCATTACGTCATGAATGGTTCATTACGAACACTTAATTGATGACGGACTAAACGTTGGTGTACGAATTGTATGGCTTTATTATTTAATATACACGCTGTTGAATATGTTGCAACTAATTTGACTGGGCGCTGTTGCTGCCATAGCACCCAGTCAAATTAGTTTCAAAACATGCACTAGCTTACCTGTATAGTTTTTTGGAAACTAATAGTCAGAGAGTTCAGGGATCGATCGATCGCAACACGGGCGACGTGTGGGTGGAGCTTAGCTAGAGATGGGTGGTGCATAGCTAAAACCGGATTCTTTCATTGTTTTCTATTTCATGACGTACTAAAACAAAATGCTTACACTAGGGAAAAAGTGTTAAAAATTTGACCCTTTAGTGCGTGGGTTTTAACGATTTAACACTCATATCAGCCAAAAACGGTTTCTGCCGTGGTCTTGATAAATGCCCATTTGCAGACCAAGAGAAGACTATTTTTGAAAATTTACCACTGGAATAACTGGCTCGGTTATCGAGCCAGTAATTCCAGTGGTGAATTTTCAAAAATATTCTTCTCTTGGTCTGCAAATTGACACTTTCTATAAGAAAATTGAAATTTTCTTAAACAAATTTGACGGTTAAAGGGTTTTAAAATCGATTTATGCCACGATATGAGCGTCATCGTAAGACGCTTCAAAGATGTTACTCTAATGCGCTTAAGCATAACACTAGCGCTAACCACGATGCCTTGGAATTTCAATGAAGAAATCTAATTGATGTCCTGTTTGTTGTTCGTTCATCTGTCCAATCGTACTTCTTGAAAGATAACGGAGCGACAATATTGCCTCTTTGTTAATGGCATTTGTAAATTATGGAAAGCTGAAGCTATGTTTACCAAGGACAGCTTCACGGCATTACAGATTCCCGCACCTATAAACACACCCACCCTATATATCGCTATTCTCTACACCCCTTCACTGACATAATTAGGCCTTAAACCAACCAAATCCCTACTCTTATATCTTGTATCCCGTTTCCAGAATAGAATGTTATGAAGATCTGTATAGTTTTCAGTCAAATTGTTTTCAAAAAAATTAAGCCATATTTATGGCAATAATGCACGTGTTATTCTTTAACAATTATTGTTTTCAAATGCCCGTGGGTGAATGGTCGCATGTCGTTCAGAAATGTACGATTCAGTAGCTTTTAGAAATCGGTTAGCTTACGAAGCAGTGAATTATTAATCCTTAACCCTTGAAGTACCAGTTTCTCAATTTCAAGACGAATATCTCGGAAGGACGTTGAATATTTTGAAAATAATTTCACTGGAACCTGTTGGTACCATGGTCAGAGGCAACAGAAGCTCCCATTAAAATTAGTTTCAAAATATTCTACAGAATATTCCTTGCATCATAAAGACATGTCATCTCAAGTCTGCAGTTGTTAAGCTTTTCACCGATAAATTCCCTGTATCTCAATCGCGGGGCAAACAAACAGGAAAGTTGTTGAATATTTTGAAATTAATATGACTGGAAGCCGTTGCTGCCTTAGGCAGCTACGGCTTCCAGTCATATTGATTTCAAAAAATAGTCAACAGAATACGTTATACATCGTAAAGAAATTACGTTCTCCTGGATTTGCCGTTGAAAGGGTTAAACATCGCTTGTCGATTGGTTAGTGTTTACTCAGCGTACATTACGGGTGTTAAAGTTTCCATTATATTAATAACATTTCCTGTGAGAGAGTGCGTTAGATTCGTAAACAATAAATATCATAATCAGTTAGTTGTCGTTACAGCTTTGTTTGCTTAGCCACAAGGGTTATCTTCTTCTTCTTCTTCTTCTTCTTCATCTTCTTCTTCTTCTTCTTCTTCTTCTTCTTCTTCTTCTTTTCGATCGCTGGTATCACACTTGGAGAGCCGTTCTCAAGATGAAATCTGTGGTTTTTTCGGTTGGCCAGTAGCTCTCCATCCTCGTCCCCTGGCTCCACAAGACGAGGTGATGGTACCTCCAGTAGCTGAGGGTGGGCTCCGTCAAGGCGTGGAGCCCGGCGCTGCACCTGCCTGGCGGATCCTCACAGGGCGAGCACCATTTCGGTTGATTCGATCTCCAAGTGTCATTCATTTGCGTTGTGCATAATGCTCTGGCCAGCCCCTCCAAATGTCTGGATTGACACCCAGTGGGTTACACCCCTGCGCCACGTTGAGGCCGAGCATATAGTCTTAAACAGGGGTCATCAGGGTTATCAAAACTTTCTATTCCACTACCATTCATCAGATCGCTTTGAGACTTTATAGGATGACTGGACTAGTTCTGCGGAAGAAACATACTGAAATGTTGGTGTTGCTGCTGCTGCTGCTGTTGATGCTGCTGCTGCTGTTGTTGTTGTTGTTGTTGTTGTTGTTGGTGGTGGTGGTGGTTGTGGTGGTGGTGGTGGTGGTGATGGTGGTGATGGTAGAGGCGGTGGTAGTAGTTATGGTGGTGGCGGTGGTGGCAGCGGCGACGACTGGGCTGGCAGAGGTGGTCGTCATGGTGTTGGTGGTCATTGTGATGATGATGATGATGACGATGACGATGACGATGACGATGACGATGACGATGACGATGATAATGATGACGATGATGATGATGATGATGATCATCATCATCATCATCATCATTTTTTTTTCTTATTTTCTTATTTTAGCTGTTGTAACGATTATTGCCTTGGCAGTAAATGTGTTGGGTTATGATCAAAACTTGAAGCAGGCCAGTTGGTGTTGGATCGACCCGTCATTCTCGCATACACTGTTTTGGCAGATGTTTACAGGAAAGGCCTGGGAACTTGTGGCATGCGCGGCCACGCTCATACTCTACATGCTCATAAAGGCACATATTTTACGACAGGTGTGTACGTCTTAAAATCAGACCCACCAATAGATCGCGTATATATTGGCTAGTTCACTCATAACCTTTTCAAAAGCGGCATTTCAGAGTTCGGTATTTTCTCGCCGATCTCGTTTATGTGAGAATATCATATTACTAACAAACTCTTATTTTGTTGCAAATTCCATTTCCTAGTTGAAGAAAATGTCAGATAATACATCCAACCAAATTTAATTTACGATACAACTATATAAATTCAGGTCACAAGTGTCTGCATCTGCTTCTTGCCATTTAGTAGTCATTATGCTACTGTAGAGAGGGCACGGCAACATTTATGTTCCGTCTCTCTTCTGACTACTGAAAACATTAGAGACCCGGCATTATGTATGCTTAAATAGCCTGACCGGGTATTTTCAGATTTTACGAGTAATCATGAACGCACTTGAATGTTTTGAACCTAAATTACTGTCAATGACAACTTTAATTATTTATTTGATCAATTATTATGACAGACATCATTATCATACATATCTATCAATAATCTCGTGTTCATGAATATATTACTATTATTAATGTAAGCTTAGTTCAACAGAACCTTTCGACAGAAAACTGTTGACAGGGCTTGGAAATAGCCTGCATGACCAACAAGTCTATCATGTAGTATTGCTTGCTTGTACCTGAGAGTTGAAAATAGCCTATAAACATAGAGTTAAACCCGGCGAGATACTGTGGTGGCTGATAAGTAACATTCATATGCTTTTATATTCATTTACTTTATTTTTAAATTACCACTCGAATAAAAATATTACCACTCAAGTAGAAATATTACTCACTCGAGTAGAGATAGTATCACTCGAGTAGAAATATTGCCCCTCGAGTAGAAATATTGCCACTCGAGTAGAAATATTATCACTCGAGTAGAGATATTGTCACTCGAGTAGGGATATTACCACTCGAGTAGAGATATTATCAGTTGAGTAAAAATATTACCACTCGAGTAGAAATATTACCACTCGAGTAGAAATATTAGAACTTGAGAGTAGAAATATTATCACTCGAGTAGAAATATTAGCATCCGAGTAGAAATATTATCACTCGAGTAGAAATATTATCACTCGAGTAGAAATATTATCACTCAAGAAAAAACAAGACCAGTAAAAATAGGGTTGAACCTAGAACACATTGCAGCAAAAGACTTTTCTTTCATATTACTAATATGAAATATTTGATGTATTTTCCACATTAAACATTATAGCCAAATTCCTACAAATTCCGACACCGGGAAAAGGGATAATTGAGCAAAAATCCAACATGGCGACAACACCAGATTTGAGACCCTGTATCTCCTAAACGATTGATTTTATGCCTCATGCATGTATTAAATGTAGATAGAAATGTGATACTAGAGAATCAAATTAGCTTGTTGAAAATATACTATGAAGTATCTAAGCCGACATGATCTAAATATGACGTTATGATATACCATGAGGGCTGGAAAGCCTTCATATTTTGACGCAAAACGAATTGCCGTGTTTTCGGCAGATGCAATATAATCATAGAAATGTTGACTTCATAATCACTATTAATCTTTGATGGTGCAATGTTACGAACTGGTAGGCAGGATTCTAACAATTATTTTATGCGTCAAACAACACCTATGTCGAAGTCATCAAGTTCTTCAACATCAACTGAAGAATTTTGGCTGCTCCAACATTGACAATCACCACACAAACTAGAGCATTCAAATTCATGCTTTATACAGCTACACCTTTAGTAGCACAATCCCCTTTACATTGACACATGTTCAATGTTACAATTGATGTAGTTCCTAGAAGTTTATTCCCCGATGTAATAAAATCCAGAGTGGAAGAGATGCAGCTCATGCCTGTTAGACCCATGTCTACCATTGGAAGAAGATGAATCGATGCCTTCCCTGAATGCAAGCCTCTTGACACCACGTGCATCATGCCGGACCGCTTTGGACGTTTAGGCCGCAATGGTCAAGATATTTCCCAAGGATTCATGTGCCGATTTAATGTATCAGAAACAACACTAGGCATGGCTTTATTTGGTGGAAATAAATAATGATAAGAATAACGTTCGCATAATATTCAATTGGTACATTTCGTATAAAAGTTGATAGATGTCAATATAAGTAAAATCGTTTTTCAATTTACTTTTATTGATAGTTTTTAAAATAACCCCAGTCCATGCATTACTTTAAAAGTAAAGGTGCTCAATTAATTCTAGGTAGTTATTTAACTCTCGTGAATTAGATATATTTGTCCAGTAAAATACTGATAAATATGTAACAAAGTTTCAGCAATTTTACGCTTATTGAAAACAAAGTTCCGAGCAGATATTACCTTATTTGTAATCCAGATGACGGAATTCATGCAATAATTCCGGAATAATTACACGTAATTACGTTATAGACCTACATCTTAATTATTACAAAATACTATATTTTCAATGAGCTAAAGTGATTCCTTGGTAGCATATGACTGAAAACTGTAAAAGAGAACTGCCATTCTACGCATTGGCGGAATCAGGAATATACCTTTCCAGTTTATCCATCCATCATATGACGTCAGAATCAACTACGTGACATATAGGATGATGTCATTATCAATGACGTTATGAATGACCTAAATAAGTTATTCAAGAACGCTTAAAGGAGGAATCCAGCTTTAGCTATGCCACGCCCATCTTTAGCTAAGCTCCAGCGACACTTCGCCCGTGTTGTGATCGATCGATTCATGAACTGCCATGAATTTCCAGAAATCCATACAGGTAAGTTGTTGAGTATTTTTAAACTAATTTGACTGTGTGGTTTTGCTGCCTATGGCAGAAACAGCGCCCAGTCAAATTATGCCGTCGTCTTACACGTTGTTGTACGAATAGTATGTCTTTACTATTTAATAAACACGCTGTTTAATATTTTGAAACTAATTTGACTGGGCGCTGTTGCTGCCCACGCCCACGCATATTGTAGCGTATAGTTTAAGTTTCATGCTCTAGTATTTTAATAGTTCACTACGTTAAATGTTAATAGAGTTCATTTAAATCTTTCTTTTTCTTTAGAAACGTCAAGCTGATCAGGTATTCAAAGCACGTCCCTCCAATAAACATCGCATCATTGAGGAGGCGAACCGGAAACTTACATTTGTACCTATTATTTTTATAGGTAAGCTATTTTAAACACTTGTGATTCTAACAATTCCTTCCAACCAGTTACCACGGTGTCATGAAAGAGTTTCCTGAGCTAACGCTGGTGTGTAATCCAATTTAGTGTATACCCTGATTAGATAACCCCGGTTAATTGGGCAACACCAAGTCATATTGGCCTGGTAATGGTCCAGTTCAGGCCCAGTAACCTGCATTATCAGCGTATAACTAACGTATAGATGACCTCAAACAAGTTCCCATTTAATATCAAAATTGTTAAAGGAATACATTCAACGCGATCACTAATCTACTAATGACATTTTGAATGCTGTATTTTAGGCTTACTCGTTGATTACAGTATATAGATTCCATATTATTATTCCGCATTTCTTTAACTATATCTCAATAATTTGCATTTTCACATCACGTTAATGTTGCGCTGTGGTCGCCGCCATTTTGTCTCCTCAAGTGATAGTGCCCGATGTCACGGGAATACCAATAGAATGCTGTCTTTGGCATGTAATAGTTATCATGTTTACTATTTTGAAACACATTTGACTGAAAGCTGTTGCCACCTAAGGCAGCGGCGGTTTCCAGTCAAATTTGTTCCAAAATATTCAACAGCTTACTCGGAGTTTCTCATGGCATCTAAATTTCGGAGGGCCCATGGACTTCCCGCCTAGAAATCTAGGGTTCCCAAACTGAAGTCTGTGTATCCCATGTAGTTTTTTTTTCAAGATTAGAGAGTACCATACGCCCATGAATTATAGTGGTTCAATGCTAGATTTTGTGGGTATGTTTTTGCAAAAACCTACAAAACTAATTTTCAGGGATCCAATGAAATCCACTGCCACAAGTTTTGGGAGCCCCAAGTTGCTTTTTGAGTGTCTATACCCTCAAAAGGACCTATATAAGAAAGCCTGAGCTTACCTGTATGTTTGCTTTTACACAGCGTTAGCAAACTATAAATGGCATCTCTGTGATCAATTGAGCGTATATACTGAGAGACCCTACCTAGGTTTTTTCTTATTGGTTGAAAGGAAAGCCATGCGCCCCCCCCCCCCCCCAGAGACTGGAGAAATGTATCAAAATTTAGCCATTAAATCCAGCATATTTTTCTTTGAGGGTATGATAAATAGCATAGTTTATTTCTGGCATGGTGTGTCCTATGACATGATAGCTTAAGATAAGGTGTGTATCCCTTTAAAAAAAAAATATATATATATATATATATATATATATATATATATATATATATATATATATATATATATATATATATATATATATATATTCTAAACGTAGAACAGCTATTGACTTCCACACAACTCTTATAGGAGTACATTTTGATTAATGCAACTTCAGTCATATCTAAAATGAATAGAAGCCTTATATTAATTTTATCTCGGCTTGGTTTTATATATAGCTTCATATATGACTTCAAGGACATTAATCGAAATGAGATTTCAACAAGGGAATAGCTGTTTCTGGGTTTAGAACTGTAGATGACTTGACCTGTAGGTGACCTTGTAATTAGTCTTGCCAGCATATTGGCTGTTCTGCTTTTAAGTTGATGCATGTGCTCTACGAAGCTCATCATTTTGTCGCCTTCTCTGGCGGCTGTGTGCTCTAGAGTGTGTTCTGAGTTGATTAATGTTAGTGTATAGTCAGATTCAAGTTGTGAGTTCCTAATATATAGCAGTTTACTCATATCTGGATGAAATCTTATCACTCCGTTCTCGCCCCATTCTGGTAGATTTGTCTGTCGTTAGTAACTATGTTATTCAGTCCTTGTGACTGTTTGAGGTTATATACATGTGTGCTATCAGGGATGAACATTATGCCCACGTGATATTGTGTATGTAAGTTCAATAATCTATATATATAAAGCACACGTCCAAGACGAATCCTTTGGCATACACTTGTCACTTGTCTCAAATCTTATTCTGTTCCAGTCACGATTACCATTTTTTCACAACTCATTTAGGAAATCTATTCATTCAAGCATATCTTGTTATTAGTAGGGATCGTGTCTGGAAGCATGAGGCCTGGATATCCAGCGCAGATCAGAAAGATCTTAACATGTTACCGAAACATAATAAACGTACTGTTGAATATTTTGAACATAATTGTATGATTGTTATTTTATTTCTTGTTCTGTCTATAGTTCTGCGATTTTGGGGTACATTGCGGTTTTTGCTTGGTGAGTTTGCCCACGATTATGCTATCTTGCCGGAAGCTTTCTGGATAGCTCCGCTACAGGTAATAATCTATGGGTGTGTATGTGTCTATGTGCACGGCTGGGGTGTGCATGTGTGTGTGTGCGCCTGTTGTGGTAAGGTCTAGGTAAGATAACGCCAAAATAAAGTTTTTATCGCAACCTCCCAATTAATGTATGTTAATGAATGGCCATACTGAGTAAATATGTGCGTATGTTCCAGCTTAATGAAAGTGATTGACAATTATAATGAATGCGCCCTAATGAACTTCGCCGTGCAGATCAAATATAGACGTATTCTCAAATGATATATATTTTTATATTAAATAAAACTCTAATCTAATATTCTAATATTCTCTATATTCAAGATTAACCCTTTAAAGTTCAAATTTGTTCAAGAAAATTTCAAATTTTCTCATAGAAAATTTAAATTTGCAGACCAAGAGAAGACTATTTTTTTTTAATTTTACCCCTGAAATGACTGGTTCGATTATCGAGTCATTCCAGTGATAGATTTTCAAAAATAGTCTTCCCTTGGTCTGCAAATGGACATTTCCCAAGACCACTGCAGAAGCCGGTTTTTTGCTGATATGAGAGTTAAAGGAGTAAAAAGATTGGCGAAAAGGGTGTGTCTGTGGAATCACAATAGATGTGAGATATGTGCCAGTAATATGCTTTTGTCTAGCTATTCTGGTGGTTTATATAGGGCATTATAGGCATATAATTATGGTCACATGACCACACTTTTACTAGTATAGAGGCCGACGCAAGAAGTGCTTGTAGTCTAGTGCCGCCAAAATGACGAGCTGACCATGTTGAGTTTGAGAATATCAAGATATCCTAGTTCAGTGGTGGTCAATGATCATACTTGTACTGGCGTAATTTCAAATTTTGTTGCTGTATTCCACACACATGGCCTATGTCCTGGCTATTTTAACACATTCCTTATGGTGTAAGCGCGTTGTCTTACGGGAACACCCACCCGCCCGCCCCACACACGCCACCCCACTGATACACACCATCGTGTGGCACCAATAGCAGATGTCCACTATAAACAAGTTTGACTGGACCTATAAACACATAATGCAACATAATAACTTTCTCAATATTAATATTTTGTGGCAAAATGTCTTTATTAATAAATTCGAGGATATTATTTTAGACTTCAGACCTACGGTCTAGACTGCTTGTACCTATAAAGTGTATGCAATGGTAGCATCGCACAGCTTTTGCTAACTGCTACAGCATCTTGTTGATAATAAGATGAAGCGAATAACAATAGACGATTCCAGTTTCTCAGGCAATCATGTGACATCATCTATGTGAAGTGTAGGATAACCTCATAATTACGTTATGAATGACGTAGCTAAGTTCGTCACGAACGCTTTTGATGTGGGACTAAGCGTGATGTACGAATTGTATGTCTTTACTATTTAATAAACATTCTGTTGAACATTTTGAAACTAATTTGACCTGTCGCTGTTGCTGCCTACAGCACCCAGTCAAATTCGTTTCAAAACATTCAACAGTTTACCTGCATAGGTTTCTGGAAATTAATAGTCAGGGATCGATCGATCTCAACATGACCGAAGTGTGGGTGGAGCTTAGCTAGAAATGGGCGTGGCATAGCTAAAACTGGATTCCTTCATTCGCTCACCCCGCCAGACTGATGCTGAATAGACGTTATTTATTGAATTTCTGGACCAGATATATGTGCTGCATGCATTTACAATAAGTAGTTTAGATTCAGGATGCGTGTATCTGTCGCCTCTTAACTGGATTCTCTACATGATTTAGTAACTATTATTTTGTGACCAACCCCTGTCTTGTAAACGTAAGACGAACGATGTATTTACAGAAATAGTGCGAAGTCATTTGGTGACCATAACCACAAACCGCTCTGAATTAACGCAGTTGTTACAAATATAAACACTTAAATCAGTTTCTAACTAGATAATACTAATAATAATAATAATAATAATAATAATAATAATAATAATAATTATTATTATTATTATTATTATTATTATTATTTACGGAGGTAAATTTTGTTATTTTATTATTTATATATATATATATATATTTTGATATTTTATTATTTATATTTATATTTTATTGTTATTTTATTAGGTTATTTTGTCTTCAGTGGCCCTCACAAAAACAAATATATATATACACACACACTATGTACAAAAATAATTTACATGTAGGCCTATGTACAGAAATACAGATCGCCTTTTTACGATGCAATTATAGTAAATTATTATTATCATCGGCGTCGTGGTCGTCGTCGTAGCCGCTCTCGTCGTCGTAACTATTATAAGTCGGTTTGTCGTTCTGTCTTTGTCTCTGTTATTTTGTTGTTACCATTAGTTTATGCTAAGAATAAACATGCACGCACTCTCGCGCTAAAGCATATGCATTCGTATTCACACACGCACTCACTCACGCACGCACGCACGCACGCACGCACGCACGCACGCACGCACGCACGCACGCACGCACGCACGCACGCACGCACGCACGCACGCACGCACGCACGCACGCACGCACGCACGCACGCACGCACGCACGCACGCACGCACGCACGCACGCACGCACGCACGCACGCACGCACGCACGCACGCACGCACGCACGCACGCACGCACGCACGCACGCACGCACGCACGCACGCACGCACGCACGCACGCACGCACGCACGCACGCACGCACGCACGCACGGACTCACTCACTCACTCACTCACTCACGCACGCACGCACGCACGCACGCACGCACGCACGCACGCACGCACGCACGCACGCACGCACGCACGCACGCACGCACGCACGCACGCACGCACGCACGCACGCACGCACGCACGCACGCACGCACGCACGCACGCACGCACGCACACACACACGTAATACATCAGCCACGCACGCGTATAGGTATACACACACTAGCACAGGTTATTCACATTGTAATGATAAATTTAAACCTTAAATTGTTTACCATTTTAACATTGAAATCTCTGTATCGCAATTTCACAGTAACCTTCAAAGGTAAGTTGTTGCATATTTGAAAATGATTTGCCCGAAAACTGTTGGTGCCTTAGGCAACAACGGCTTCCAGTCAAATTAACACCAAAATATCCAGCTGCGACTTTCCTGCATTGTAAAGTTCTTTGCATTTTGGTTGGGGTTTTCCGCATATGGATATTCGAGTTCAAATAACTAAGGCCGTTTTTTCACTAGAGACCCAGTCAAGAACAACGCCATACTGATTTATGGCGTTATTCCCGACTAACTCTCCAGTGAGAACACGGCCTAAGAACACCGGCCTGCAAGAAACTAGAAACAATCATATTTGGACACACTCACACATTTTATTTACATTGCAATAAGAAAGTTAACGAATAGCTAACATGTTTCACGGATTTTACTTATTTACACGCAACCATTTCAACAAGGAAATCCCAGTATTGCAATTTCAAGGCAACCTTACAGGTAAGTTGATGCATATTTTGAAAACAATTTGATAAAAAGCTGTTGGTGCAATAGGCAACAACAGCGTACAGTCAAATTAGCACCAACATATTCAGCTGAGAATTTCCTTCGTTGCAAGGTTCTTTGTAATTTGTTTTGTTTTTCTTAGGTGGGTGATTTTCGAGTTCAAATGACTAACAAACATCGATTTACAAGAAAAATATAATAAACATGTTTGGATAGTCTACAAATAACATCATTCCAATTCGATATCTAAATTAACACCTATCACATATCACAAATACATTCTAGCTAAATGACGTCACCGTTTCCCTATGTATGATTGATGGCCTTGTGAACTTAGCTTACAAGACAAGTGACTGACGTTACGACGCGTGTCTTGCCTTGTCGGCCACGTGCACACGCGTTTTCTTTGCCTAAACGCGCAGGCGAGGTTATTATTATTATTATTATTATTATTATTATTATTATTATTATTATTATTTTTATTATTATTATTATTCTATTATTATTATTATTATAATTTTTATTATTATTATTGTTGTTGTTGTTGTTGTTGTTGTTGTTCCATTTGGCTCTCCGGGCGCGCTGTTTGTGGATGTTGTGAATCACTTGGGGGCTGACATCCGATTCCGTGAAGACAACGAACCTTATCTCGGAGGCAGTGGGGCAAAGAGAGCAGAAACATAAAAATTATTATTATTATTATTATTATTATTATTATTATTATTATTATTATTATTCGGCTAGATAATCATATATATTTGAGATGAATGATCTAAGTGTTGAGGATTGTTTAATATTAATAGTTAAAGAATTCCACATTTGTGTTGCTGAGTACGTAGTGCTGTTCTTTCCGTAATCCGTTCTTATTTTTGGAGGCATTAATTGACCGTTTGTTTTTTTTACAGTTAAGTTAGAGTATGCGTATCTTCTACAAATGTAGACAGGTCTTTCATGTACTTCGGCGCATGGTCGTTAACTTTGAGTTAATGTTGTCCACTTTAATGATTCATACATTTGCTTGGACGGGGTTCGATAGGGGACTTCCAATATTATTCTAGCTGCACGCTTTTGTAATTTCTCAATTTTTTTTAGCAATGTAGATGTACCGGCATAATAGACAAGGCAACAACAACCTATGTGGGAGAGAATGTATGTCTTATAAAACAGGTTTCTTTCATCAACATTCATGTATTGCTTATTTTTCTTTAGCATATAAATAAGTGAAGAAATCTTTTTGCAAATTTTGCTTATGTGTTGCTGCCATGAGAGGTTGTCGTTAATATGTAGGCCTAACAGTTTCGCTTCATTTACTATTCCTAGTTCTCCATTATATATTATTGTCTTTATTTCTTCCTGGTTAATCTGTCTTATGTTGTGTTTACTACTTATCATTAATAGCTTAGTTTTATCCGTATTTAAAACCATTTTATTATTTTGGCACCCATGTCTGTAGTTAGTTGTTCTTTTATCTGTGGCATTTGTTCAAAATTGCAGTGCATAGTCGTATCATCACAGTACATATCGACATTACTACCTACTCCCATATGAAGGTCATTTACATACAAGATAAACAACAGGGTCCCAAAACAGAACATTGTGGTACGCGTACGTTTACCGGTAAATGGCCGGAAATCTGGTCCGAAATGGACGCATATTGCTGTCTGTTTTCCGAATAAGATGAGTACCCCTGTAGCGCCAAAGTATCAAAGTATCAAAAATAAATGCCTAACTTTTCGACTAATATACAGTGATTAACTACGTCAAATGCTTTCTTGAAATCGATCAATATACAAGCTCACCTTTGTCTATCGCGAATCTTCATTTTTCAACTAACTTTAATAGTGCAGTCTCGCGTGAATGTTTTTGCCTGAAATCTGACTGCGATTCAGCCAGTAAATGGTAATTGACAAGAAATTTATATAAATGATTATGGACATGTTGTTCAATAATTTTTTAAAGAATAGGTGAAATAGATATCAGTCTGTGGTTACTAACATCTCCTTTGTCGTCCGATTTGTGTAGTGGTTTCACCTTAGCGCACTTCCACATGGTTGGAAATATGCCCGTGTCAATGCTTACATTTATAATACTTGTAATTGATGGTGCTAATTTTAAGAAGTGCGCATTCAGCCCTTCATAGCCGGCGGACTTATTTGTTTTTAAGTAGCTAAGCTCATCGTAGACGCTATTTACTGGTATTCTAGGTATTTTAAATTCAATTTCGATTGGGACTATTTCTAACATGCAGTCTAAGGTTATCTGACATTACGGGATTTTGCGTTTTTATGGAATTCGCAAGATCACGGTAGTGAAATATTGATTAAATAAATTGAATTAATGTCATTTCCATCAGTATCATGCAAAACCAATGGCATTTTGTTGGCTTTTGGATTACTACTCTTCATTATTTTCCATATATGCGAAGGGCTCGTTTTATTGTCAACCAACTACACTAAAATAGTTTCGCTTAGACTTTTCAATTAGTGACATTCCTTTCTGTTTCAAGTCTTTATATTTAATCATATTTTTAGCTTTTTTTTATAGTAATTCATGTCTTTTATGGTATTTGAAATGTCATCGTTTATCCATCCTGGCTGACAGACACGTTTTACTCTACGCTCGATAATAGGTGCATGTTTATCGAGACCAGCTATGAATGCGTCCGGCCATATTTGTAGAGCTCCATTCAGTTCGTTTAACACATCGAGTATCTCCCAGTTGAATTCGGATAAATTTTGAAGAAATTTTTGATTGTCAAAATTCTTTCTGCATCTATATTTTGTAGAATGGTGACTATGCGATCTTTGCCTGGTGTTCTGGCGCATTCCAAATACGGGACAGTGCTAGCTTGATGCAAAATCGCCTACGCTTTC